>OY757036.1:12374447-12659719 GCA_963582015.1 Xanthorhoe designata
CACTTGATTGATGCCACCTCTCAGGGTTTATTATTTTATAAAGTACGTTTTATTGAAAGCTGTCATACCTGACAGGTGACAGGTCGTGTAGCGCGCGTCCATGACCTTGCAAGAACGGCGGTTCATCTTCCACTAGCTCTATCTCTATGTCCGCCTCGCCGTCCTCGTCTTTAGGCAGCAGACCGGTCTCCTCGTCGAAATCGGGAAGTTCGCTCTTGTCTATGACGCCTGATGATATCATCTGTGGAAGTACAACATTGTTCAATTAAAGTGATCCACTTTCTACTGCCTGTTCCAACACGACACACCAAGAAAAGAATCAGGCAACAACACAAACACAGTCAAATCCCTCTCCTGATAGTCCCCGGTTAGGTACTAGCTCCTACACTCTAAATAACCCACAATGCGCAACGCAGTAGGTCAGCTACTCCACATAAATCACCGTTGGGTTTGATCTGTTCCTAGAGTTAATGTAGTACTTCATTACTTGCTTACTAAATAAATAAATACATTTCATTTCAAACAAGGAGAGGCTCATCAAAGCTGCGAGAGTAAGTATAGGTCGCGCCACGTAAAAAGAAGGCTGGCTGTCAAACTGCGCAGCGGTCGATGATTGGTGGAGAGGTAACGCGGCGCACTTCATACCATTGATTTAGCGAGTGCTATTGGTTCGTCAGCGAATGAACACAGGCGCAAACATACCCCCGCTACTTCCCCGACCACGCTCTTTTTACGTGGCGCGACCTATAACAGTGCGTACCTGTTTGATCTCCCACCGCTCGGGGCTAGAGATCCTGGTGACGCGCTTCCGGCTGGAGTCCTCGGCGTCCAGCTCCAGCCCGGGCTGCAGCCCCGCCAGCACGGTGGCGCTGCCGCTGGCCGCCGGCCGGTCCGGGTTGCGCCCTTCACGCTCAGCCTGGGGATTACGTTTAGTTAATAATAATAATAATACTGTCTTGGCCGATTTCGACCACAACGACTGTTTGGACTGGATAGGCATTAGGCATACTTATTCAAATTTGAGTACTTATTGGAGGGTGAGGATGTTCCACCCTTTGGTGCGCTCTCTGGTGGCTTGCATACCCGAGTTTGTTGGTGAAGGTACGAGCGCACTTTGAGCATGTCAATACTCCGCCGACGTAGTTGTAAATAATGGCCACTGGTGGTCGGGCCTTGAGCTTATCGCGCTTTTTATCGAGCTCTTCGCGACGTTCAGTTTCAAACGTTTAGTTATTGTTTAGGTGGTACAGACGACTACTAAAAATTGTGTTTTCCATTCCACTTTGAAACTTTCGAAGTTGTACTAGACTTTATAACACACTAGAATTATTCTTTAAAATAGCATCCGTTGAAGAATCGAAATATTTCGCTTCATTCATCTGGCGAATCGTCATTAGGAAAAGGAAATAAGTCGAAATTTGGTCACTCTTCGTTCTTCAACTCTTCAGTTAAAGACGTAACGACATCACGATCGTAAGGTGAGTTCATCTCGCTTACGCAAGTAGATTCTCAAGGTGAATCAAAACAATGCAGGGATAACATTTTTTATGAATATTTAGCAAGTTTAAAATATTACAAAGAATTCTTACCTCCAAATGTGAGTGTGAAGTAGGATTCAGATCTTTTCCAGTGTCTTGACAAACATCCTTCATGGTGAGAGATACTTTTTGTCCCGTGATTGATAACACTTTCACCTGTAACAATAAAATGTGTGAATCTTTGCTGAGCAACAATAAATGAATGAGGATTATTCAGACAGCCTGTCTGGGATTTCCATGGGAATATTTCACAATTTGATGACTTATTGCAGGGAATTTCATATTTTATTGATATTGCACAAATTTGTGCAATGTGGTGTTATGGTGCAATTATGGTGTAATAATTCTTGCAACAAAACTCAACAAACTCATCTCTACACTCTCTAGCTAGAAACAGGTTACTGATAGATTTAAAAAAGAATGAAGATAGTAAAGATATTTATGGGGTCGAAAATGGCCTGAACTGATTTGAGAAAAGGATGGTGCCCTCTAAATATAAGCACAAGAGAAATAGCATGTTGTGTACAATATTATTTCACACAGAAATACAATAAATAGCTATTATGGTGATTTTAATTCTGGAGCTACCTATTAAAAAATATAGAATCACATATAAGTTCTGCTGGTGTAGGTAATTACTAGGTAAGTCAACCTGAACACCAGAGTTGGCCACTTGCTCATACGAACTCACTCACTCACTCAACCTAGTAATTACCTACACAGTCCTACACTAGCAGAACTAGCCAGTGCTAAGGCCTGAAAGGAAATAAGAGAAGGGGAGAGAAGACTTACCTTCACTTTATCACCCCTATTCACAACCTCTGAGACATTAGTGACCCGTCCCTCTGCTCTTAGTTGAGAGATGTGAACCAGGCCCTCCCATTTCTTCCTCAGACCCTCAATAAGGACAAAGCACCCGAACGGCACTATGTTTGCCACTCTGCCATTGAATATCTGAAAGCAAGTCAAGATGTTACTTATAAAAATAATAAAGTAATGAACCAACTTATTGTATGAGCAAGTTGCCAACTCTGGTGACAAAGTTATTAGGCAGCCTCCATCATGGCTTAACAACTTAAAAAGAATATGAATATAATATAAATAATTAAAAAGGGTACAAACCTTTCCTGGCTCAGGATCATCTTTAAGCTCCACTTCAGGACTCATTTTTCTGGACCTCTTTCCATAGTCACCATACCTGCCCTTTTTGTCTCTATCACCATATCTATTCTTCTCATCCCTATCTCCATTTCTGCTCTTTTCATCTCTATCACCATATCTATTCTTCTCATCCCTATCTCCATTTCTGCTCTTTTCATCTCTATCACCATACCTACTCTTTTCCTCTCTTTCGCCATATCTACTCTTCTCATCTCTTTCACCATATTTGCCCTTTTCATCTCCATATTTCCTCTTCTCATCTCTGTCCCAATATTTGCTCTTCTCATTCCTATCTCTAGAATGTGATCTTCTTCCATGAGATCTGGACCTTTTCCTCTCACGAGATCGGGACCTTTTGTGTCTATCACCAGACCTATGTCTATTGCGACTTCTAGATCTCCTCTTTCTATCTCTACTTCCGCTTCTGTGATCCCTACTTCTACTTCTATGCCTGCTTCTACTACGTTTTCTCCTATCTCTAGAGCTATCTCTCTTATCTCTAGAACTATCTCTTCTCTTAGGTTTAATATCCTTGCGGTCATTACTAAGACTCCTTTCTCTCTTTTTCACTTCCTCCTTCTTAGGTGAATCTCTTTTAGTGCTTACATTTGAAGGTGCTAATGCTTCAAGCTCTGCCATAGCCTGATCAATTATATTATCTTTTGATTTCTTTTCATCTTTGAACATGTCTTTGGCAGTGACCCTCTTCTTTGTGTCAGGTTCCTCATCACTGCTGTCCTCATCTGACGAGAACACGGGAGGTTTTTCATTTGGTATGGCAAGGCCTGGGAATTTGTTTGCCAGAGGATCAGATGATTCACGTTCTTTCTCATTGTCAGGAGCGTTGACTGGTTTCATATGCTGTATAATACGCAGCAAGTTCGTCATAAATGAGTCGGAGAACTCGGCTCCATTGTCGATGAGAGCTTTTTTGAATTGTTCAGCTGTGGGGTTCTTGTCAGCTATGTCTATGATGAATTCAGCTGAAAAGTACAAAACAGAATGTGATTATATGGTTACGTGAAATTCTAATACAAATATACTTGTAAAAGTAGTTTCCGAGATGCAAAAGTGAAGAGGGAAATAAAATGTTTATTGATCTAAAGGTACACACATACTCACCTAAATCCTTGTCGTTTAGTCCCAAGTGATTATCCAACTCCGTGCATACTTTGGATACGAGCGAAAGATGTTCCAATTTCGCTACTTCGTCCATTTTTGTACAAACTAATAGAAAGTTACTCAAATCAAAACATTGCTAAAATGCTTCCAATCCATGAAATAATTATTTTGAAATGAATGAATGACAGGGACAGGAAGTTGAGGAGTCACTGACATAAATGATATGACTGACTTGACGTTGACTGACGTATTAGAAAAAAGGGTGACAATGGCATCGGCATTGGTGCTAATGGCTTGGCTAAGCTGTGTGTTGTGTTGTGACCATTGACAATCTTCTGAGGTTGTGACTTGTATAGTGTAGTAATAGTGGCAATTCTGAGTGTCTCAAAAGCTAAACTAAACTAACTAAAATTAATGCCATCCTTTTTATTTCCATCGCTATGAAAGGGACGGCAATATTTTTAGTTAGCTAAGTTTAGGTTTTTCGACACTTAGAATTGCCACTATTGTCTGTGTAAAATTTTTATGTCATTGTCAGATGCACGTCATCATTATGTCAAAATGACAGTCAGTTTTAAAATAAAACTACATCGTTTTGGAAAAAGGTATTTTGTGCTGTTGTGATTTGCTTTCTTTCGATAAAAATTACATTTCTATCAAATTCTGATTCCATTTTCAATGGTAACTTAGCGGAATTCATTAGTCATTTTGTGTGCTGTTCAAAAATCATCGTACTCATGGAAAACAATACCGATCACTCTGAGCAAAACAACTATCCACTATCAGTGCAAGAGGTTGACGTAGATTTTTTGCCGATTGTGTACGAAATCATACGCAGGTATTATTAGATGTTTAATTTTAGCTTGTCTATACGTTATCACATAATGTTGTTACGTCGTTATCTTGTTCTAGTGTCGAGAGGGATTATCATGAAACCTCTGCTAAAGCTCGCGAATCGCAGGAGTGCAGTCTGAAAGTATTAGAACTGCAAAAGAAACTGGAAATCGCACGCTCTCAGGTAAATATTATCATTTGCATGTACTTTAGCTTTATCCTACCATATTATTTTGTAGGTCGGTTTTTTTAATCTCTGTTGACTATCTGTTTTGTAATTTTTTTTTATTGCGGCCTTATTGTTTTACAGATAAAGCGGTTACCAGGAATTGAATTCAACAAGCAGGATCAAATCAAACAGTTTGAAATACTGCGAACTCAGTTGCGACTGAAGCGAGAACTTTTGCAAAAGTATCGGAATATGTGCTCATTTGAAACATCATTCAAGTGATAATTAGCATGCCTCTCCGCACCCTGTTCCGATACTTGGCCAACAATGAGCACCTTGTGCAACGACTTGCGGAATCCTACCCGGTCAGGCGGGCTGCACAGCTTGCAGTCTCATTCTTTTACAAAAGCAAAGAGAAACTAGTAGATGTTGACCCTCAAAAAGTCAGTAGACTGGTTTCATTCCTAAATAAATTTAGCCAAAACATGAAGGAAGGCATTGCTGATGCCAAAAAGCAACTGAAGAAGTAATAAATAGTTATACAGATTTATAGGAGTAATAGTAGTTTTTGGAATAAAAAAATAAAACAAATTTTGAGCTAGTTTTTATTTTGAAAAATCAAATCAATAAAAATATTCATTTACTTATACTATGTCGATCACAATCTTGGTAAATAGCGAATACTGAAAATATTGATATGGAGAATTGCAGCTAGCCTCACTAATTATATTGCATTGAATTTACCAAAAAACAAAATACAAGTGATTCATTCACCTATGAAAATATAAATTCCTTCCAAAGTATGTCCAAACTAGCTTTTAGCTGTTTGTGGCCAAGTCATACTGATCAGTATGTGCCAAGGCTCTGTATAAGCCAACATCAATTTCCAATAATTTCTATCAATTCAATACACTCACACCTACCTACATCCTCTATAAAAACTCCGCTCAGCTTGTTCCTGTTGCTTAGACAAAATCTTCTAATATATTACCAGTAGACATAGAATACAACTAGACATTAATGAGAAACATCAAAAACGGCCAATATACAGCTATGAGAATAACTTTACTATAAAGTCAAAAATATGTACCTCAGTACCAAATAGAGTACACATACAAATTATGAGGTAAAATGTAATTCTACTTACGACTACTAATAGGCGTAACACTCAAATTGTACTTCTCTTATTATCTAGCTGCTGCAGTGTGTCTTTAACATTATGGGCTGGTCAAGTTACAAAAACGCCCAGTGTTTTGTGAATGATTTAAAATCTTCCATGTACACAGAGTCCATGTATGTATTACAGAAAGAACACAGTAATAAGAATGTAGCCACACCATCGGTACTAAATACCAACCAGTTGTATTAACTTTTACATTTGCACAAAACCTGCCACCTGAGTCCATTCCTCTTCCACAATTAAGAGGTTCTTTGATACTCCCATTCAAATAAAAAAATAGTATAAACTTTCAAAAGGTTAAAGTATACAATAGCGTTTTGAAACAGTCCACCTAGCTCGAGTTCAATGTGTGTTCAAACCACCTGATGCATTAGTAATTAGTATGCATCAGGTATTTTGAACACACATTGGTGACTATTCGGGATGTCGCCTAAGCTAAACTAAACTAATCTGACAGCACTAAAAATGTTGCCGTCGCTTTCATAATAATCGAAATAAAAAGGATGGCATCAACTTTAGTGCTGTTGAGCTTTAGCGACATTCTGAATAGCCACCATTGCTTACTTTATGATATGAGGTAGAGCCTGCTAACTGTAGAGGAACAGTGGTAGTATCTCTATAGTAACCCATCCATATTTATTTTAGACCCAGATGGTTCACTCACAACTGTGATTGTCACAAGTTGTCCGGTACGCTTAGCTCTGTTTCGCACTTTTGCTTAAGAATTGCATATTGTGCATCTTTGATACGTAGGTTTGCAGAGGACAACTTCTTTTTCGTATACACCATGTGCGTCGGTGACTTTCAAAGCATTCTAGTTAGCAAACTCCAAGTACATCAGTGTGGCTACCCCTCAGTGTTTAGACGGCGACTGCCTGGTCTGGCGGCTTGGCGTGTCGTCGCCTCGGGCGCCGCGCCCCCCCCGCCCCGCCCCCCGCCCCGCCGCCCCCCGCCCCGCCCCCGCCAGCCGCCGCGCCGCGCTTGTCGGCCGACACCTCGAATGGAGAGTCGGCGGCTGTCACGTCGTCTTCCATCTGTGGAGTTTCAAATGATTAGTAACGATCATCTTGCTCAGAACAGAACAACTTCACAAGCTGCTGAGTATATAGGTCTCTATTTTTGTAATGAATAGAATAGAATAGAAAAACATTTATTCACATCATTCACACACATTACAGTAGGTACAGGTACTATTAAAATATTTTATGTAGGGAATATGAGTGAAGCAAATCGGTCACCACTCAGCATAATAATGGTGGTAAGTGTTAGCCTTATTCACTTGAAGTACCGTCAAATGTGAATGAGACGGAAGATGTCAGGATCGTAGCAAATATAAATCTGTGTTTACCTCAAATACTTGCGGCTTGCTGCCTTTAAATATTTTTCTTTATTTGTTGTCAAAATGCGATATAATTAAGCAAAAGGTGTATCATCAGGATCGTTAAAATGCGCACTAGCTTTGACACAAACCGCGTGGTTGTAATAGTGGAAGAATGTGTGTTGGCCAAGTGGATCAGTACTTCGACTTTCGATCCGAAGGTCGTGGGTTCGAATCCAGCGTGCATCACTTAGAAATCTTCAAAAGGGTCTAAAAAATTGCATAAAGATCTGAAAGAAATGTCTACCGCGCTCCCCGGGAGCTCGACTGTATCCCGGGGAGACATTTCTTTATTGTATTATGTATATGTATATTATTATTATGTATATCATATTTATTGATTGTATTAGTACCAGTTGTTTGTCATGGTCGAGATGTGTGTTTCGTTGCATGTTATGCCTGGACTGGTGCGCGCGCGGCGGCGGCTTCATCACGGAGAACTCGGGCCGCAGCACGTTGCCCACGGCCTTCGTGCGTCCTTCCCGGAACACCTGCACAGATCATACATTCCTTTCCTATGAGCTTCTCATTTGAATACACAAATATTTACAATTTCAGGTAGGTAATGAAAGGTCCTCCTTGGTTCTTCACGGACATATCACATGAGTATTGAATGCAAAGACGATATTGTAAATTAACTATCTTAAATATTTATTTTAGTTTAATTTTATTATTTATTATAAAAGTAAAAAATTCAACATTTGTTAAAGCGGCAACAGAAATACATCATCTGTGAAAATCTGTGAAGCGCTCGTGGCGAAGCTTGCTAAGACGTTCTTGATAGATCGTCGAAGTTAAGCAACGTTCTGAGCGGTCACTACTTGGATGGGTGACCGCAAGTGGCATTATCAACTGAGCGCTTCCGTGCTTCGGAGGGCACGTTAAATTGTCGGTCCCGGCTTTTAAAGTCGTTAAGCCATGACGGAGGCCTTTAGGCGGCCTAAAAACTCCCGTCACCAGAGTTGGCCACTTGCTCATACGAACTTACTTACTTTCACTTGTGAAAATTTCAACTGTCTACCAATTACAATTCATGAGATAAAGACTGGTGACAGACAGACAAACAGCGAAGTCTTAGTAATAGGGTTCTATTTCTGCCCTTTGGGCCCTAAAAACATATATTCAATTCAGATCACTATTAAAAGTAAAAGCCAGATTTTTACTCCTATTCTTTGCGACTAACACCATGGAGAATCAGAGCAACAACCACGGTTTGAGGCCAAGGATTATTTTGATTCAACCTCATAACTATCTAGTCAAGTAACAAACCATCCGCTGTCCGCGCTTGAGGTACTCCGGATGCTTGATGAAGCGGAACCTCACAAGCGCCTTGTCGCCCGTGCGCAGGCAGTCGCGAGACATCTCTAGAATGGACGCCGTCTGCCGTATGCTGCCGCAGTGCACTAAACATACAAATAAAAATTAAGAGAATTAGCAAGCATTAGAATCACCTAGCATGTAAAACGAAACTTAAGTGATCCTTGAGGTCCTACAAGAATAAATGATTTTTTCTTTCTTTCTTTGATATTGGTCTTATTCATAAAGATTTGTCAATTTAATATAGGTTTAAAGAATGTTTTTTCTTGTTACTCTTATGTCAATGAAAAGAGATAGCAACAGATTTAATATCCGTTTTAGCTAAAGTAGGTTTTTTTTTTTTTTTTTTTTTTTTTATCCTTTTTTTTTTTCTTGCAATCTGCCTATCTGGGCATTTGGCTAGAGTTTTGTTCTTAGTATGACGTGAATGGAAACAGCCCAGTGGTTGTTCCATATAGTATTACTATATGGAACAACTAAAGTAGGTTTACTGAACCAATATGCATAAGGGGGATAGCCTTTACCAAAAGATATATTAGGACAATAGTGATATACCTCATTAGTTGAACAAGGTTTTAGAATATAACAGCTGATTCAAATAAGGCTAATCACGGGGTTTTTTACTGGTATTCATTGAGAGCACACTGGACAAGATTAGCTCGTTGTCACCATAATTTTTGCATTGTTATCGAGAAATCAACAAGGGAGCCAAAACTAAAAAATCATATAAATGCAATGCAGTATGTTTTGGACTATGGCTTCCTGGCTTTAACGGCTTCTTAATCCAGTTAGCTTAAGAAAATCATTTTTCAAAAATTTTCAGTATTTTATGAGCTGGATCAATTGAACAACTCACCCATGGCCTGGTACCGCGAGGATATAGTGGTGGGGTGATGCAGCACCAATATCTCTCCCTCGAACTGCCAGCAGGCCTGAGGGTTCAGTGCGGGAGACACCATCACCATACCCTTGCGGATTTGAGATCTCTTTATCTGTTGAACAATTTAATATAAAAAATACCTCAATCTTAGCGCGTTTAATCCGCGTCAGCATTAGTCCGAGATATTGTGCTTCGGTGGCACTCAATGTGCTAGTGTATAATACAACAAACCGAATATATTAGGCAGCATACTCATATTCTTACGTGAATATTTTGTATCAGTTCTATACTATAGCACAATATTCTGGGGAAATGCATAAATAAAAATAAGGTTTACCAAAGCCATCTCTTTCTAAAATACCTTCTTGAGAGCGAAGCTAGCAGTCTGTCCCCCTCGCACCTCGGGCACGGGCATGCGCTTGCGATGGATGCTCTTCACCGTGATTGGCTGGAAGCGGCCGAGTGGGTCGGGGCCCAGCATTAGCGTGTCGTTAAGTCGGATGACGCCTGCTAGGGTTGTGCCTGATACCACTGTGCCTACACCCTGGAACAAAAGATTTGAGCTACACAAACATACTCTTAAAATCTACTAATCTTAGCGAGGTTTAAAGTTGTTAATATTATCAGTAAAGATTTAGGAAAAAAAGCCTAACAAAAATCCTATCAACAGCATCTCATTACAGTTATATATAATAAAAGCATAGATTACATCTAGACACTGCATAAATCATCTAGAACTATTTTTTTTAAGTCATGAACTTGTGACACAATAGAATACCCGACTTCGCGAAAACATTAATAGCGACTCTTTTTTTTTTTTTTTTTTTTATAGCGACTCTTAATCAGACTGACGCAACAAAGTGCAAGTCAGCTCGCATGAGCGCCTCGAGACGATTGATAAAAGTGCCTAAACTTGCAGTTTCATTCTTACAGATTTGTCCATTATATCTCTGTCACTACCACGCACTGCACTGTCATAAAAGTGCAGACGAAATGACAAAGAAAAGTAGCACTTACGGGTACAGAATAAGTGTCATCGATCTGAAACTCTGCGGGCTTGTCGTCTTGCGAGGGCATTCTCGTCTTCAACAGGTTTAGGAACATTGTCAGGAGGTCCAGGTTGTCGCCAGTCACGTTGGATACTTGGAAGATTGGGCATAGTCTGCATAAAGATGTAAATATATTTAATATTGTAGTCAGAAATAAATAAAGTTGCACAGTTTCGAATCCACACTAGAATTTCCCATGCTTAAGATATTATAAATTAGTTTTTTAGATTGTATATTATAATAAGTAAGTAGATCTTTACTTACATACCAAACAAGTTTTTTTCAGGGTGAGCATTTCAAGTAAATAGCCAGTAATTAATAATCATTTAGTTTTGGACAAAATTATGACTTATCTGATTCAAAGGGCATAATAATAAATATTTGTCAACTTTTAGGTAGATTGTATTGTGGTCATAATCTACTTCTATTAAATGACTTAACAAATCACAAATCTAAATAAATAAATAATAAATAAATCTTGAAACAGAAAAACTGTGGAGGGAGAAATGCGAGACCTTTGCCCAGCAGTGGGACATGATAGGTTGAAAAAAAAACTCACCTCTGCGAGACAAAGTTAGTTGCGCTGACGATAACATCATCCTTGCTCTTCACCATAACAGGCACCTTCCTGCAGCCCGAGGACTTGAGGATCCGGATGAGCAGCTTCAGGTTCTCCTGCAGCACATTCGGCGGACACATGTCTATCTTCGTGACGACCACGAATACGGGCACGGAGAGGGCTAAGGCGAGGCCTAGGTGTTCCTTAGTCATGCCTACTATACCTGCGTTTGCTCCGATCTGCAACAACAAATAATACGGTCAGAAATAGAAAAACATTTATTTACATCACTCACACACATCACAGTACAGGTACAATTATTTGTAGGAAGGAAGGGTTAGGGCTGTTTCGTCCTTAAACATCTTCAAAGGATCTTGAAATGTACATTCTGTCACGTCAAATACAATTTACATTCTGTCACGTCAAATACAATTTACATTCTGTCACGTCTTTAGAAGACGTGACGTGACAGAATGTAAATTGTACTGATTGCGCTTCGTCGCGATCATGTCGCGCGCGATTATAATTTTGTTTTTTTTTCATTGCAGTAAGCAATTATTGTGTATGAGCAAGTGGCCAACTCTGGTGACGGAGTTTTTAGGTAATAGCAATCTCTGAGTAAGGTCACAGATAAAAATCTATAAACGGAGAAGTACTGCACTGCGAACGTTTACCAATTTGGTTTTCATTCTTTTATTTAAATATTATTTATTCAAAAGGAACCAAGCGGTCACATTGAGACAAGTAGTTTTAAATCGGTATAGTAATAAAACAGATACTAATTGTATCACGTAGCTATTCAACCCATGTTTTTAATTGATACTTACGTATTTAAAACATTAATAGCATGATGTGTTTTTGTGCCAAATAAATTAATCTATATTTACATTTAATTATCACAACTTTAGCTACCCTAGTACAATAAAATAAATATTCTAGGATATTTACACAGCGTGTTCCATAGTACCAAGCTAAGGAACTTAATACTTGTTACCAGATGACTATAACTTACTACTTAAATGTAATATATTTGAATGACAAATCTATCTTACATACTTTTTTTTGTAAATACATACTATTATAGAAATCTGCTGTGACATTTAATTTTGATTTTATTTTATTACTTGCGATTGATTATTCTTTACGGTGTCTTAAGAATGTGTAATAATGATTTATAAATCATTATTACAATATGGATTATTATGATCTGAAATAAATGACTACTAATAATAGACAGAAACAAAAGCTATAATCTCACCATAAGCATGCCGAAGTCCGGTGCATGGCCCGTCATGCCGAAGACGGTGGTCTTGAGGTATCGCTCGTGGCCGGCGAGGTCAATGAACGTGATCACCTTGGAAGACTTC
The DNA here is from genome assembly GCA_963582015.1 of Xanthorhoe designata. Taxonomy (NCBI): domain Eukaryota; kingdom Metazoa; phylum Arthropoda; class Insecta; order Lepidoptera; family Geometridae; genus Xanthorhoe; species Xanthorhoe designata. The sequence goes on from OY757036.1 coordinate 12,387,002, forward strand.
TCACATATCTTCACCCAGTCCAGCGTGCCGTGGTCTGGCTTGTTCACTACGTTACCTGTCACATTCAAGTTTAGATAAAGAAAGAAATAAAGAAAAATCTTTATTTTGTCATTACAATTAAGAAAACACATTACATATAAAAAGAGAAAGTAAAACAAGAAAAATGACAAAAATGGCTACTACTCAGCATGATGCTTAGGCAGGAACCAAGGAACCTGTCAAAGCGCTGGTCTTCCGTAGCGCCGTAGGTAAATGTGTGTGTGTAGATAAGCCTTTATGCCACATCATTAGTCTATCCTCCTAAGCCCTGAACTTTGAAAATAGAATTAGGTCTTTGAGAACGAATGATAGATGAAATTAAGACCGGAATCTTACATGCGCTTGTAATAAGACTGAGGTTATATTTCCTGTACTTTCGTCAGAACGAACGAAGATGCTTTGGGTGCTCTTTATGCTTGAACAAAGTTGATTTGGGTGCATAGAGTTCATTTTGGATTGCCTACAATTTGGCCTACGAGGCTATAATAGATGGCATTAAAAACTGGCAAATCGAAGCTGTGAGTTAGGTTAGGTGAGAAATATAATTATTTTCCATTTCTCCCGGTTCATAGAGTATAAGGTTTTTGTACAGCATCAGTGGAATCCAAATATTGTGCTCCATAGTTGTTTACTCATTGCTGTTATTGTGACTTTGCATATTATTTGTTGTCGTTGATCTTTCGATATCCTGATGGGGAGTCACATTACTGGTACCTCTAGTTACCAGTTACTTCACCTCATTCAAACTTTCATCTTTTGATGAAATATTTATATCGTTTAGTGACTTTTACTTCGTGCCGCTTTAGTCTACTCTTGTCTCGCTTACCGTTGCATCATATTTTACTGAAAAGTACCTACTGACCCATGTTATCGAAGCCGAGGATATCGTTTCCCACGGAGCTGGTGCGTCCACTCTCCAGTTCATGCTTGTGTCGGAACAGCCGTTGACGCGCGTATCCTCGCCCGTTGTCAAGTTCTCCGTGAGTTAACACGCCTAGCAACGTCGACTTGCCAGCGTCCACATTACCCACTACCGCCACCCTGTAACAAAACTTCATTCCAACTAAACAAGATACAGGAACGTCATAGGGATGTTATCAATCAATATATATAAAACAATAAGCATTTTTCTGCAATCAACGCACAGACCAAACCGCTGAAGCTAAGAAGCTGAAATTTGGAAGGTAGCTTCCTTTTAAAACAAAACTGAGCACTAAGAAGGGATTTTTCGAAATTCCACCCCTAAAGGGTTGAAAAGGGGTGAAAACCGTTGTATGCAACTTTTTAATGCGTGAAGCGATTTTCTTCAAACTTGGTATAAATATTGTAAATGATAAATAAATTTATATGTTTATCAGAAAATTAAAAAAAAACCCCTGAAAAGAGGTAAAATGTGGTGTCAAAGTTTGTATGGGAACTTTTTAATGGGTAGTTCGATTTGCTTGAAACTCGGTTACAACACTAACAATGCAAAATAAATATATACGTGTTTTAGGGTTTTTCGAAAAAACCTTTTAAAAGGGTGAAATGCAGTGTCAAAGTTTGTAGTGAAACGTATTGAAGGGAGGCGCGATGGGCTTGATACTCGGTTTGGATACTATAAATAAATACAAAATGGTTGGACACGTGTTTCAGAGATTTTAAAAAATTACCCTAAAAAGGGGTAAAAAGTACAATTTTTTCAGCCTTTTTTAGGTTACGAAGAAATTCACGCGAACGAAGTCGCGGGCGTCTGCTAGTATCAAATAAAAAAGATAGCCATTGACTGTTTGGCAATGAGCTAAACCTTGCCTACATCAGCCCCTCAATTGTGTACCCTTGTCTCGGATTGTATCCAAGTTGTATTAAGAAAAAATCACAGTAAATCGCGAAAATAACTGTCAGATTTAACGCTACTTAAGTAAATTTGTAAGTAACTTACTTAATAAATAAATAATTACTGTCATATTTGACAGTAATTATTTGAATGTAATGAGAGTGAATGAGGCGAAAGAAGTGTGTCAGGATCGTAGCAAGTGGAGATCCGTGGTCTATGCCTACCCCCATGGGAAAAAGGCGTGATTTTATGTATGTATGTATATTTGCCAGTTGTTTTCGCGATTTACTATGATTTTTGATATGATACAACTTGGATACAATCCGAGACAAGTGTACACAACCAGGGGGCAGTTAATAAGTACCTAATTTCCATAAAGTCCGTGTGGTCGACCTCAGTTCGCAGCAAGTACTGTCCCAACTGGCCAGTCCCGCAGTCCCAGCGACGTAGTTCCACGAGCGAAACTCGCTCGCCGCTCACTAGCGACTGGAGGGTTGCTAGGGAGGCACTGAACTCGTCCTCTGTGAGCCCACGCCCGTCTGCAGAAAATAAATTTAATTTTCAAGTATAATTGGGATCCAAATGTACTTTCCGATCGAAAGTCGAAGAAGTTTTATTATGATTAACACATACCATTTTGTTAAATATGTTAGATATGATATGAAATGATAGATATGAAAAGGTAAATTTATTTCTAGATATCCATAAAAACAATTAAATACTCTCTTGTATCTTTTAATTATTCTACACATCTTGTTTTATTATATTCTGCCATACCATGTAATAGGCTTTAATAGGTATTTAATAGTGATGTTATAAATACTATCATGCATGGGTATGCATAGGGTACGCATGATAGTATGAGTGATCTGGCTTCAGAAGATCGTAATAAAATACTACGTAATATTAATATAGTAATTGGATGTAGAAACAATTCATTGTCTGACTTAAAATTTACTATTAAAATCCACACATAATCAGTTACAGTATGCTAAGCCACCTATTACAATAGCAAATGGAACAGTTGTAATAACATTGCGTAACTTAGACATGAACAAGTATTACTAATGATAATGAATATGAATAAAAGTTACTTAGACTTATTATATGCGCTGTATTGTGACCTTGTGGAATGTACTCTCGACTTTCGATCTGAAGGCTGTTGGAACATTCATTTCTAAGCAACTTGTTAGCACTGCTTGTTCTCGTCTTTAGTTTTATGCCTAATAATAATATTATACTATATATCTCTTATTATAAAATTGCATGCTGCTATCAATACCAATATTATAAAGAGGTAAAGTTGGTTTGTTTGTATATTTGGGGTAATCTCCGAAACTAAACACTCAATTTCAAAGATTCCTCCAAAAAATCTACCGATGTGTAGCACGGACTTTCCTGATTGAACATTGGTTATATTTTATTATATTAGGTAGGTACTACGCGAGGGAAACCGCGGGCGAGTAAGATCATGCATAAAAGATGTTTTACCTTGTCCCTGTCCAATATCATAGATGATTTCCCCATTCCCGGCTTCTAGTCTCTCCAGAAGTTGCTTGCGGAGCAACTCATACTCATCAGCATTAGGGCTCACCAGAATCATCTGAAAGAATGTAACATGATGCAATATAGTTTCAATTCTATCCTTGCATTCTCATTATATCATTCAAGGGTTTATAGATGACTCATGGTTATGATATTGCACATAAGCAACATCAAAAGTTTTGGAATACAGTAATCTTGTCCAAAGTTTGTTTATTTTTTACATACAAAAACATGAGTTGTTATCTATATCTATTATTGTATTATGTATCTAAAGAGAAGCTTTTGATAATGGTAGAGTTATATGTAGATTAATTAAAATCTGGATTAGGTTACTTTTGCTGGAATAGGTACTGCAGGCAGAGCTGATGGAAGGTATTTTAACTGTAAGTAACTTTTTATTCCATATATTTAAAATCAACTTTGTGACTGTACAAAGATTCAAAAAGTTATTGTAAAGTTGTGTAAGCTCAGGAATCTGATGCAATAGTATCCTAGACTTATCAAATCATCACAAGCTCCAAGTTTAGGTATAAACAAACAATGCTTATCTTAACAGATAGTACTTGTGCTATTTCCCAAGAAATTGACTTGATAATTAACTTATCAGATAGTTAGATACATAGTTTATCTTTATTAGAACTCTGTTCTGTTGCACAACATACTTGGTACATAAAAAGTTGTTATGTACTTTAATATTACATTATATCATGAAATCATTGATATTATAAATGCAGGCATAGAAAGTGAGTAGTATTTTTAGAATAGCTAAGATAAAAAATCCATAACTTGAGATGTTGTAGGTACATACCTACTACATAGATAAGTAGGTAATAGTAAAAAAATCAACCACATGAGATGTTATTATTAAAATTATTTTTTTTATTTTTTATTAGACTATATTTTTATTTATACCTACAACAGTAGGCATGAAGTCGTGATAGTAAATCTATGTTATCGGGAATCCCAACCATAAACAAAAGCTGTTTGTTGTTACCTTTCCTCTGATGCTGGAGTAGTCGGTTTCGCTCTCGAAGGCGGCGGGAATCTCACCCTCCAGGACCTCATCAGAGCATGCCTTCGCAGGGGAATCCGGTACACTGTCCATTTCCATAAATCTATTTCAGAACCAACGAATACAATCCAGCTGCTTCCCCGATTACACCATTGTTCCACAACACTCTAAGCGCGGACCTTCTTGCCTTCTGTAAACATGCAAGAGAACTAATAGGACAGACAAATAGAGGCCATACAGACTTCAACAAACATCAGAAAGATTTTAGTTTATGTTATTTTATAGAAAAGAAACCAACCATCACTCTTTCATTATAAATTTTCAGTGTTATTTCCAATAATAATACGAATTATAGAGCGAGGACAATGTAATTAAAAATTAAATACCTTTTGAATCAATAAATAAACCAAATTTACCCAAAATTCTTGTCGAAAAGCAATAGCGAAAATAGATTCACTGAAAAAACAGATGGATTTTGTGCCAACTTTTGACAACTCACTCACACACAATCATCACAAAAATAATGAAGGCTGCCTGATGCGTTAGCATCCTAGTAGTCTGTGGTAGTCTGTGGCTGCCTGCCAGCCAACCTGCTGCCAACCAATAAAACTCATTTTACTCGAATTTATCCTACATTTCATTTTGTCTATGGATGAGAAATGTTGCACTTTTTCCGGTTGCTAAATCTACTACTTTTCATTGTTCGCAATGAACTATGTTCGCAAAACATAGTTTTAGTCAAAGACTTTGTACTTTACTCAATTATTATTATTTATTTTTTTCAATTAAAAATAGTTAGTCGGTTAGTAAAAATAGTTAGTTTAGTCGGACAGGAACATTGACAAAGGGTTCGTCTTGGTTCGTCTGTCTGAGGACCAACTGAGGACAGGCAGGAACAGGAACGAAGTATGAAAAAATCCTTGTTCCTAGAGAATGAAGGAAGGGGAGGGAACCACACACTCCGTTCAGTCTGGCCAACGTAGGCGATTTGTCGCCATTTAGGCTACTCAGAATGAGAATCGGCGATGAAAAAATCTGAAAGGCGACTTTGAAAAATGTACAATAATCGCCCTTATGTAGGGAAGTCTTATCATGGTGACTTCAATTTTATTCAATTTTATTTTATTTTTCAATTAAATAGCTTGTCACTGAAGTAGCCTAATAGGCGACCAGTCGCCTTTCAGATTTTTTCATCGCCGATTCTCATTTTGAGTAGCCTAAATGGTGACAGATTTTTTGCCTACGTTGGCCACACTGGAAGAGTGTGGATGAATCCGATGATTGTCTCGTGTGTTGTCTCGCCTCGCCCCCTCCCGCCCCTCGTGTCCTTTGACTCGCGCCCGAAAAACCGACACCACAGACTATTAGGATGACCGACACCAAGCGGAGCCGGAGCGCGCGCGGAGGCGCTGACCGGAGGCGAGACGAGGGGACCGTCCTCACTCTTCGCTCGCGTAGCCTCGTGTCGCCTCCTGAAGAGTGAGGACGCGGCAGTAGTGATTTTATTCTCTTTGGAAAGATAGATTTCATTTCTAATGTCAATGGAATGGATCGGATCTGTCATGGATCTGTCGGATTCTTTGTGTCGGATCATTACTCTTTTATTCTCTTTGGATCATTCATTCGCATTTTTCGATTTTGTTTGTTGATTTGTCGAACTTTGTGTAAAGAAAACTAAAAAAAGAATATTTACATAAATGCCGTAGTTTACTTGAATGTAAATCATTCGCACAGAATTCATAATATGGTCCTGTGGATTACCTTATCCGTGAACAATCAATATGGATGATTCTGGCTCCTCCGACTCTTGGAACAAGTTGGTGATAACGAATACTAACAATCAATGGGTTTCTAACATTAAATCTGAGCGGATCGACGATGAAGAGTCATCTGCGAGCACAACTGGTTTTTGTTTGGATTATGACCCTTTTAGTGATGAAAAGTGTGAAGCAGACGCAGCTAGTAATGATAGATACCCGTTAGAGCCATCTGTTGAGCTGCTTGTTGAAGGAAGGTTGCATACGGAAGAAGCGCCAGGACAAAGAGCGCAGCGCCTAGCTAAAATGTCTGCATATGCCGCACAGCGGTTAGCGAACGAAAGCCCTGAGCAGCGTGCAGTGAGACTAAAACGCATGTCAGAGTATGCTGCCAAGAGACTAGCTAATGAGACCAGCGAACAGAGAGCAAAGCGGCTCTCGCGAATGTCGGCCTACGCAGCTAAGAGGCTGGCTAAGGAGACCCCTGAGCAGAGACAGGAGAGGCTCACCAGAATGTCTGCGTATGCTGCCAAGAGACATGCTATGAAAAAGATGAATGCTCCTGATACAGGAAAGAGAAGAAAAGTCAGAAATAGCTCTGAAGCCATTTCAGCAGAAGATGATGCAAATGCCACATCAAACTAAGTCTCTAAGTTTCTAAGTGTATACAAAATGTTATTTTAATTTTATTAGTGCCTAAATTTTTTTATGTATAAAGCAATAATAATTGCGCTTATTCCTCGTCGTGCCACCAGTGGCATGACGAGGTATATTCATTTCCTTGCTGTACCATGCATCATCTAATACTTTATGGTTTGTAAATTTTTAGATAATTTAGATGTAAATTAGTAATATGCTGAGTGTATTTGCTTAATATATTATCATTTCACATAAATTTTAACACATCACACTAATATTATAAAAGTGAAAGTTTGTATGGATGTATGTTATCATTTCACACAAAAACTACTGAATGGATTTGGCTGTAACTTAGATTATACATAGTTTATGACCTGGAATAACAAATAGGCTATTTTTTTGGGTAAGTACCACACGAAGGGAGCCGCGAGCGACTAGTCTTATAATATTTACATAGTATGAAATGTATCTTCCTACTAACCCAAATGGCAAATATTTTTTCATCATTCATATCATTCATTATTCTATTTGATAACTTACTATAGTTACTGGCATATTGATGAATTAAAATGTTCAATCTGCAGATTTATGTTTATTTAAAATACCTCTGATCATTTTAGAAGAGTGTTTTACTGTGATCAATCTCAAACATTTATTTTATATTTCAGTGTTCAAATCGCTTTATTCATTGAAATAAGTACTGTTATCAAATCATCTCACAAAATTTGTAAATAAGTACTTTTAATTTAACTGATTTGTGGATCATGTTCAGCAGTAACTACTACTTGCCTTATGTTCTATGGTTTTTGTATCTCTTGCATTTTAAATAAATAATACAACTTGAAAGTAATACTATAGTTTATTTTTTGCTTATACTAGGCGGTATATATATTTTATTGCACATGCTGAGAACTACAATTCATAATTACAAGGAATGTTACTTCAGTCTCTAATTTAAAATTATTTTTGTGGATGTATCTTCACTGATAAAATAAAAATGGCAATTTTCATACTGTTAATTAAATAAAATAATATAATATCAGAAATAACTAGTATATAATAGTTTCTAGTACAAACAAAGTGATAATTAAAATAACTTGATTTACTTTAATACTAAAATAACTGTCACCAAAGTAAGCTTCTAGAAGTTCGATATATGAACACAACTGCTTAGCTAAATATATCTTATGACATCATTACAAGGGGTAGGTTTGTCTTTACAACTGCCCTTTATATCATTTTATGTTTAATATTCAGCCACCATAAAAGATACCATAATATTATGATTAGATAGCAGGAAGGAGGCAAGTAGTTTTAGTGTCATATAATTTTAAACTTTATCTTCATTACCATAATAGCAATACCATGGACGAAAAATCTATTTCATTCATGATAATACAATAGTATTGCTTGACAAAGCAAGAAGCGCCGAGAGTACTTTTTATAGCGCTATGCGCTATGCACTAAGTGCACTAACTAAAGTAATGAAGAAAAAGTTTTAAATTAAATGACATTGAAACTGCAGTTGTCTCAGTGCAATTTTGAGTCTAAGTAGAATGTAAATAAAAGATGAAATGTTATTATTGGTGAATAAAAATTGCATTTACATTGATTGCGACTGACTATTGGTGTTATTTATATAGTTATTATGGTATAAGACATTCTGATTTGTCTCTCTCTTTCCTGTACAGTGTAACAGAGTAGACAAATTTTAAGACAGCAAAATAAAACGCATCAGAATTTAGTTTTATGTAGCTGCCTTACAACTTTTTCTATTATTATTTGATCGTGTACAGAATATAGTTAAACATAGCAATTAATGTAAATTTATAGTCAGTATTTAAACTCTAGTGTAATGTAATAGCAGCGTTTTCTGTTATCACCAGATAATCTACCCAGCATCAATGACTAGCATTGTTTATAAAAGTGCATGAGAAATAGTGTCGCGATAGTGAATTCTAAAGGTCGTCACATAGAGATTTTTGTCAGAGTTGTGTAAATACACAATTGAGATTCTGTTATTTTTGATGCGGCGGCGCTTGCATACGGCACCTTAAACAAGCCACATTTTTTAAGTATTATTTTTTAGTATGGGCCTTTGCCCAGCAGCTCGCGTTATCACTAGTTGATTACAAAATAAGAATCAATAGTTTTACTTTAGTCCATTGTCTTACCGTGCATCCACACTGCTGTTATTTGTTGAGCAACACGGTAACATTACATAACAATCTCATAACTTTTGCGGCTACTTGTTCCTGGATGTTACTCATCGCGTCCATACCGCCAATAACAGAATTTATTAGAATGCTGTTTATAAAAGCTGGGCAACGTTGATTAACATTTACTAACACGTCAACATTTAATAGCATTAAATAACTTTTTATTACCAGATGTTGGTGAGTAACAACGTTGATCAACAAAATATAACAGCAGTGTGGATGCACCGTTACCAAGTTCATAGTTCATAAGCCCCCTAATATTTTAAGGTCAATACATAAAAGTGAGTATCTATTACGGGCCGGTCGCATTAGGCATGTTAAATCTGTTCCGAGTTGTCTTGTAACTAGTAGGCTAGCAGGCCGGGCGAGGCGCGCGCGCTAGTAGCTGGCGAGTGGACGAGCTGGAACTGTACGAGTCGCCGGACGACCGCACGCTGGCTTGAGATAACGGGGTACCTGGGAAATAGTATAAATTAGTATCGGCTACTTACTTACTTAATAGTATCGACTAAGGCTGCGTTTCCACCAGAGATGAGCGAGGAGAAGTTGCGAGGAATGTGTTTGTCAAACACATAATCGCTTTATTTACTTACGCTCGATCCGTGGGGGGGTCACGACCCTCATCATTGAGGAAAACGACGCGGAGGAAGATCTATCCTCAAAGAATGAAGCGACTATTTTTCAACGCATCCTCGCTCATCTCTAGTGTCTGGTCATCTCACGCAGCCTTAAAATAAACTATTAATTGGTCACAGAAACATTTTATTGCGGAATTTACCTTTTAATCGTCTCGTCGGAGCCTACCCATATACTTACTCCAGTTCGCCCGCGACCACGGTTCTTGCAACACAGCCGAAACGTCGGGCAATAATATTAAAAGGTAAATTACGCGATAAAATCCTGTTATTTCAATTTAAAAGTATGAATTGTGACCGCGGAAGTTTAAGAAAGACTATGAATAAGAATAGTAAAAGCGCACACTACCGGGCATACCGGGAAGCGAGGTGACGTGGTGCGGCAGCGCCCACCGCTGCGGCGTGCACTCGCCGTTCGTCGTCGCTTCCTGCAACACAAACTCACAGTATTCAAAAACTTTGTCTTGTTAACCCATAAAGGGCGTTTGTGCACTACACGGAATTTTACTGTTCACAGGTCCGGAATGTCGGTTTCAAATTTCTTTGTTCCCTTCAGTTAATTACATATTATTGTGCTATTTATCGCGCTTAACGTGTGATTGATGATGATCCAAAATGTCCTTTATTTTAAAATGGCGAGATGAATAATTAGTCTAACCTCTGAAAATCATGAGTTAAGCTGGTGTCTCTAGAAATGTCAGACCATCTAGACTACTAGAGATACTAAACTTTGTGAACATACAAAAAAGCTTCCAGGTTTTTCAGAAAACACAACTCAGGAAAGTTTTAAGTTCAAACTTATTACCTATAAATGAAAAATCTAACTAAAAGTGACGGACTCCGACGAGATTGAAACCCGCGATGATACAAGCAATTGCCCTTTAGCTGGCCTGCCTTAGACCACTCTGCCACGGAACCCATGACGTCAAAGCCGAAAATTAACTTTTAGAAATATTTTTCATTTATAATAAAATACCTAAGTTGGTCTAACACTACATAATAATAATATATACAAAAATGTTTAAACTTGTTTGATTAATGAGTGTAAAGTTAAATGATAAATGAAAGTGCAAATTAAACACACAACGCGATAAAAAAACAGCCAAAACCAACACAACTCGACGCACACACTACAACAACTGAGAGTCAGCCTAGCATTCTAAACGATGTCAGTAACTAAACTTACATACACCTTCTATGAAACAGTCCTATCCTAGTTACTTTCAAAGCTACTTGTACGCAAATTAATCGACACCCGTTCCGTGCTTCGGAGGGCACGTTAAATTGTCGGTCCCGGCTTTTAAAGTCGTTAAGACGGAGGCCTTTAGGCGGCCTAAAAACTCCGTCACCAGAGTTGGCCACTTGCTCTCATACGAACGAACGAATCGACACCCTTTATTTGTCTACGTTTTTAAACTAACTTTACCCTCATCTTTGTAATATTTTCATTATTTAATATTTAACTACCAATTTGGAAAGACTTTGATATTTTTTTTATATAACTCTCCTGTAATATGACCACAGATTCTAAGATCAGCCGTTCTAAGATGGCGACAAGTCCAAAGTAACAGGACTATTCAATAACTACGCCTTAGATGTATGTAATTTACAAAGATTTTAAACAAACCCCATCACAACGTATCAGAAAAGTTTTATTACCTACAGAAAATTAATATACTCCCCTTCAAGCATTGAGATGTATTAAAGAGTCACAATCTATTATCTGACAACACTCAAAAAATGTGCGAGCAAATTCAATGTTCTACAATGACATTTTACATTTAAATGTAGACGTTATGTCGTTTGTTTTAATGTTCAATATCGCTTGTACGCAAAAAAGTAAAACTCTAGTACGTGCACGTAACGTAGTGTGCGCAGAGTTTTGGCGTTTAGGTACATTTTATTTTTCTGATTGTGGCTCTATAATACATCTCAATGCCTTCAAGTCATTTAATTCCGATTTCAAATAAGACATTAAAAATCCTAATTTTTGTGTAAACAAAAATTAACAAAAACAATTGTATATTTGAGTTACAATATCTTTAAAGCCAAAATGGCCTATTGTTATTATTGAACCTTGACCAGCTACGTAAACCCGCTGACTCTCTGATACAAGCTACTCGACTTACGGGGTGTTTGATCTGTTTGGGGTGGGTCAGTATGGTGGCGGCGCCGTCCTCGGGCGTGAAATAATCCGAGTCCTCTCCCGCGCACGACTCCGCGTCAGCGCGCGAGCTGGCTGCGTGCCGATATACAGTCGTTAGACAACCTCGTACGTGACCCTCCCTTACTTTCACGAGAGAAACGTGGCTGCTAAGGTTCAACTCACACCAAAAGAGTGGCGAAGAGCAGCGAAGCGGAGCGCAGTTTCAGTGTCATACGAATTTCAACTTTATTTTCATTACTTATTATCGCAGAGAAGGCGCGCGTATTCGTATTCGCCGGAATTCCCGCGAAGCCACGGGCATCCGCGCGACTCGTTTCTCATGCGATAATAAGTATTATACTAATGAAAATAAAGTTGAAATTCATATGACACTGAAACTGCGCTCCGCTGCGCTGTTCTTCGCCGCTCTTTTGGTGTGAGTTGAGCCTAAACAAGACGGCGGAAACGGTCTACTTCTTTTGCTTTAGGCTGCGTTGCCACAGAGATGAGCGAGGATGCATTGCTAGGAACGTGTTTGTCAAGAACCAATAGAATTGCTTCATTCATATCAAACACATTCCTTGCAACGCATTCTCGCTCATCTGGTGGAAACAAAAGACATGCTGGAAGATTTGTGTTCTGTTATTCTGTTTATCCTATGATAAGAAATATACCTACTTGTCACATAGTTCTGCAAATCCCGAAATAGAGATAAATTGAAGCAAAGATAATTTTAAACTTGGTAAAAATTGTGTTTGATTAAAGTGAAAATATTACTGCCCGTGTTTATAGCTGTGGTCGATAGGGGTGTCACGTAAGAGATTGTCAACCTTTTCTGTTCTCGTGTTATGTTAGATCTAAACGGGATCTACATAAAGATGAGTCTTTAGTTGTAATCCGAGTGGTTAATAGTGTCAATAGTTAGCTAGAGAGCGCCTCAGTGCATGGCTAAAACCCTCTTAGCACTCAAATTTCAACGTTTTTAATGCCTTTTTGGATCACACTTGTCACGTGATTTAGGAAGATTTTTGCAATACATTGCGGTTCGCCATACTCATTACTTCATCAATAGGTATACTTAATCAGGACGGTCATGTTTTTGTAAATATATACAATTATTAAGTGGTGAATGTCAATTCAAAATCATGCTTTATTGTTTGTTAGTGTTGTAGCTGTTATACTTTGTATGTATTGGATGCTGTGTATTATTTTAAAAACAATTTAAAATCAGCAATACATCAGAATAAGCATGACGAGAATAATTGAGCGTCATGAGAGAAATGAATTGGCTCCTTTTATTATTTCACTATTTATCTCTAATGTAAATCATAAATGATTGCTGTACAAAAAATGTTCGCTACAATGTGGAATATTGGCAACCATTTTAGTTTTATAAAGGTTTCTAGATGGCGTGGTGTCAGCATACCGCTATACTATACTATACTTTGTCAACTAGGATCTCTTTAAATTGACCTATCGTCTTTATAAAAAACTTGAGCCAGCAAACGTCATCCAAATTCCAGTTACATCCCCATTTGTCTTTTCCAGTATATAACGCCATATAGCGGAATTGTTGTTCCCTTATTATGTGCTGCCATCTATTAGATAAATATTAAATAAGTTATTAGAAATGGAGTTAAACAGTTGTAAGTACATACAGTCGCGGTTATCCGGCTCGTCGGTATCAGTGTCGTCGATGTGCGCGAGGTGAGGGGTGGCGAGACGTAAAGCGCTGTCCGCCACGATGTCTACATCCGCTTCCGGCTTAAGCGTCTCCGGTGAGAGGGAGAGAGACGACGCGTGTTTTAGTACCTATGGGCAACAAAATAACAAAAATTACTGGCCGAGTTAGACTATTAGTGCTTAAAATAAGCACCTCCCAGGTGCAAATAAGACAGTTTTAGCAAGTATTAGGGTCCTGACAATGCTAAAAGAAATAATAACTACTTCAATTATTCACAAATTTGACACCTGTCTCGTGATTTCCACTGATTAGTTAATTTTGGAGATGATCTGCGTTCAAAAAACCGGCTGTAATTATATCAATTTTATTTTTCACTTTCAAGCAAACAAAAATATTAAGAATCATAGTTTAAAGCTCTCATTGAGTTATCGGACATAATTTGTGATGCAAGAACTAACTCTGAAGTCTTATAGAATAAATCTTACTCCATTTAGCTGATGAGTGAGGAGAGGAGACATTCTCTCCGTCTCACTATCTAGTTCCGCCTCGTGAGTCTCAACGCGCGCGTCCATCTGAGCGTTCTCCTCTCCCAGCGAGTCGTGTAAGTCGCGTGAGTCGCGTGAGTCGCGGAGGTCGCGTGAGTCGCGAGAGTTGCGAGAGTCGCGCCCTCTAGCGACGTCTTCAGATGAACAGGACGCTTCGAGCGAGCGGCGACAAGTCTCACTAGGGAGATTCAGGCTGAGAGATGACTGAGGACAATACAAATACATTGAGAAATGTGTACAAAAATAAATTTAAAAATAACAGGTTTCACTCCAAAAGCACAGACAATAAAAATCCTTTGAAGATTTCTAAAGAGTTATGTCAAAATACATATTTGGTACATGCTCACATTTTGCACAAGTTATCATTCCATAAGTGACAGATTGCAAGATTTGCAAGCCCATTGCATAAAAGCTAACTAGTTTCCACGATGTTCTCTTTTCCCGTTCAGAGCTTGTATTAATGTGCATTACAATTTTTTTCTAGCAGCATGTATGAGCTTAATTAATTTTTCATTATTTATTATATAATGCAATATATTTTTTTTTCAGTTCACACATCAAACACAGCTCTATCTTATTAGAACTAACACAGTATATAAATAACATTACTTACTTTGGTGACGTGGTTTGGCTTGTGATTGTACAAGAGAGGACTGTCGGCCGCCGTCTTCTCCTCCGCGAGTTTGGCTTGTTCTTCACGCGCCAGCAGGACTGACATACGGAACTACAAACAAACAGAAATACTCATTAACCGGTATTCATATACCACACTTCATTATTCATAACTAGCGATACACCACGGCTTCGCAGTAGGGCATAATGCCCTCATATTTTGCATCAGGTTGTGTTCAAATAAACGTATTTATAATTTACCTCTGAAGTGTTTATGCACACCCGGGTGTGCACGATACATATTAATACGTGACGCAACGGACCATAATTATGACCATGCGCCGAGCGGTAGGACCTCAAGACAAACATGTCTTGTGGTCCTTCCGCTCGGCGCGTGTTAGTGAGTATTATGCCGGCACCACACATGGGCTTCAACTTGGGGCCAACATTAAAATGGCTAATGGCAATGCTCCGTTTACAGTTATTAGACACAAACGGAGCCATTTTAATGTTGGCCCCAAGTTGAAGCCCATGTGTGGTGCCGGCATTAGTGTGAGTGGTGAGTGTTACCTCAGGAGTGACAATGCGCGGCGGTCTGTTAGTCTTGAGGTCCTCCCGCTCGGCGCGCGCGCGTCGCCCCGCGCTGGTCAGACTGCTGCAGGAGCCGCGGTCTAAGCCACAGCGGTTTAATATCTCCGCCGCTTGCTGGACAACACAATATAAGAATAGGTTTTCTTAAACTTTCGCGGTCACAATTCATATTTATACACACGGACACGAGGTTTTATCGCGTTATTTACCTTTTTTGGTTGAGTCAACCCGCGACCATGGCAGGAAACAAGGTAAATAACGCGATAAAACCCCGTGTATGTGTATAAATACAATATAAGAACAAATATTTGTTGCGTTTGGAACAGGCGGCAGTAGAATCACCGACTAATAAGGATGTGACTGTTCTTTAATATGATCTCATTGAATACAATATTTTTGACATTTGACTTTTTTACTTTTGTTTGCGACTACGACAACATAACTCAAAATAGACTATTTCAAAGAAATGATACCTGCAGTAACGTAAGACAATAATGTTGGTTTTGCAAATAATACATTTCTCTTATGGATTAGCCGGGTACCCACCTAGCGCACAGGCTCGCGCGGCAGCCTCGCGAGCCAAATGCCTCGGTGATGTGGACGTGCCTCGGGCGGCCTCGGGCGCGCATTCGCTCGCCCGAGCACGGCTCGGCCCCGAGCCATCTGTTGTCGGTAAACTTGACGCGCTCAAAGGCGCCTCAGGGAGCGCTGTGCGTTAGGTGGGAACGGTCATGTTTTGGCTCGCGCGCGAAGCATACACGACTGTCCATTTCGAATACTTGCGGACTTATGATGGCTCAGCCTGCCTCGCGAGGCTTCCTCGTGTAAATTGAACAAAACTACTGAGGCTGCCTCGGGAGCCATCGCTCGCGATCTGGACACCGAGGCTGCCGCGCGAGCCTGTGCGCTAGGTGGGTACCCGGCTATATTAAGCAACAGCAGGACAGAAGATACGACGCTATAGCGCTCTTAAAAATGCCTCTCCTGTAAAATCGTCCATTTGAGCATACCTTGTCGCGATACAATGCTTCATTTTCAACAAAAAACAAATGAAACAAGAACAATAACTTAACAACGAATACGGAGAGATATAGCTAGGATTATGTTTGATGCGTTACCTGTGAGGCAGTGTCTGTGTCTGGACTAGCGATGGCGGGGTGCAGTTTGGGCGCGGCAGAGGGCGCGTGTGGACCGTTCAACGCCTCGATCAGCGAGACGGGCTCGTAGCCGGGGGGAATGTTCTCCATACTACCCTGTATGTTACACTGTGTTATGTAGGTACATTGTTTGAATTATTTCATTAAAAATTAACGTCTTTAAAATTTTCGATTCCGACAGCATTTGCCGCATAGATTCAACTATCTTCCTCCAGCCGGTCTTAACCACTTCAGCCATTGAACCCTAAGATGTTAGATCGAAAATGTTGTTATGGCGATATTCGGTTCCGCACCTATACAAATATATTTGTCAATTAATTTATTGTATTGGTGTGAAAAGTATGAGTTATTGTCATTCCATCTACTTTAATCAGCAAATCTTAAATAACCTGTGCTTTGGTAATAAATAAATTTGTATTTGTATTTTAATTTGTATTCTTCCTCAAAAAGTACCTATATAAAGTATAAATCTCCACGATTCGTAGCGTAGAGAGAAAAATTAGTGGGATTACCAATGTGGATTAAAAGCCAGCGCTTGTGCTAGTAAACGGCCATTGGCGCCGATTTTGGATTTTGATAAGACTTTCGTTCTCTTATAATTATAGCATAGCATAATACACGAATAAGTTATTCAGCTAGTAAAATATAGCTGCTTTACAATTGTGATGCTTTGTGCTAAGCCGTTAGAGCGTTTGAAAACTTGACCATGTTTTTCTCGTATAATATAAAGTGTACCTAAAGGACTTGGGATATTACTGAACAAAATCGACACCATTGCCTTTTATACGGTCGCAATGCGCATGGCTTCGTAAAGTCATCAATACCACTTCAATATCTTCATTCCGACAGTCTACTGTGTGTATTCTACTCTCTTAAAATCACCTTAATCGATAATACGACAACGTTATCATGTTATCAACATCAATTCCTCAGCATGCAAAATGAGTGGACCACCCAATTATTGGCACATTCATTGCACCCTACGATTAAATTTTGAACGCCATATCAATTTTGTTAATCCCTAAAATAACAAAAACACATCGATTGGATCTAGTCGCATTTTTTATTTCTAATAAAAGAAAACATCTGAAAGCAATTGGATAGCTAAAGTTCATGTATTTCATTTGTTTTGGTTATAGGTACCATTGAATAAAACAATGCGACTTGAATTCCATTCACTCGGGCAGTAGAGCTGTTTTGGGGAAATGTATATATATATATATATATATATATAAGGGGAAATAAAGCTGAGAGTAGAGATAGAGGGGATCTACAATGGACATCACAGTTAGAGAATAAAATGACCACATTTAAACAGAACATAACAAACCAAATAATTCCGTTGAAATATTATTAAAAAGCCACAAAAAGTTCCAACGTTGGATACATAAATCTAAATTGGATGCCGAAATAGCGCATAAATAATAAATTTTGATGCCATTTTCATTCATTTTCCAAAGATCCGATGCCAATTATGTATGTGCCAGTGATTGGTTTGATCACCCAGATAGTGTCAGTAGCAAAACAAACATAAAATCAGGTTTCCCCAAGAAAATTAAACCAACAAAAGCGGTGACTGCCTAGTGACCAAGCCCGATTCTCCGGGCTTGCACCAAAGAGTATCTTGTGAGGAGTCCGCAAGTCCCCGAAGCGAGATTTGAATGCCAATTTTTCGTAAACATAATTTGGAATAGTTTCAAAAGGACTTGCGTTTCTTAGTCTGACCTGTCTAAAGTTATAGATGTGAATAATCCAGTTCTCGCCACTGACGGTGCTAGTCCCCTTTAGCACTATAATAGAGGGCCGTTTCCCGCTAGGGACCGGTACCTATGGGTCAATATCGTTAGTATAGACAAGGAATAGAAGTGGCCATAGAAAATACTTAGTCACACTACAACATGTGAAACTTTCCAAGATAGTTTCAGATTAAGATCCAATTAGTATAAATATAGCATTATTGCAGTAAGAAAATCCTCTATCCCACTCAGAAAGCTTTAATGAATGAAATCTAATAACAAGCCAGGATACAGTATGTTTTATTAGCACATCCTGGTTGTTCATTATTCAGGGTGGTCCAATTTCAAAAGTGTCGTTATTATTTAAGGTGGATGTGAATTGGATATGGGTCAGGAGAAAATTGTACAAAGTGACAAAAGCAACACTAGGATTCACTGTGTAATGGATACCAAAAGTTGCACCATAGTATGAAACAACAGCACAGTTTGTGCTATTGTGAGACAAGGACAGGTAATGGGTGGTCCAACAGAGTACTAACCTACCCTAACTGGAAAAACGAAACAAATTACTGCATCAATTAAAAATTGTGACATTATTCTGCTCCTCTAGTACTCGATGGACAGCTATATGTAATTTTTTACTGTACTGGTACAGTATGGGGAAATCTGAAACCATAGAGTATTTTTATTCAAATTGACTAACTACAGTTCTGTTTTTTCTTCCAATACAAAGAAATAGTCCTTGCATGAAACTGAGTCGATAATTATTTTTATAAGTATTCAAATTACTAACTATGGAAAACTCACACTTGACCAAAAAATTTACGTTTCACAAAGAATATTGAATGGTTCCAAAGACAATTTCCCTCTATAGTTTCAGACACCCATAGGTTCTGTTACTGTTCCAGTTAGAAAACACTCTGTATAACTGGTAGCAGTTATACAGAGTTGCGAGTAGTCGCAAGCTAGGTTTAGGAGAAAGTGCTGGGGGCGTATCATCAATTTTCGAGTGGTATAGTTAACTATCCTCGCTCATGTGTCAAGTATTCTAAATGTATAGAATTTTTAGTTCATGCAAATTACCGGGGGAGGCGCTGCACTGGATTTTCATACATTTGTGATACTTGACTCTGTATCGAGGACAGTATTCGATACTACGGTAAACTGGCGATGGCCCCTGGAATAAGGGGGAGGGGGGTAGGTACTCACGTCAGGGGTGTGGTGGGGGGGCGCGGGGCCCGCGGGCGGCGCGCGGCGCTGCAGGGCGCGGATCTGAAGTAATGCACGGAATGGCGCGCGACAGATCGGACAGTTGTTTGCTTGGTACCTGCAACACAAACAGTTTTTAAGCATAAATGAATAAATAACCCTGGACATTCCACACGACGTCATCTAGTCCCAAGCTAAGCAATTTAATGCTTGTGTTATACACTACACTACTACATAGATCCCTACATTTTTTTTGTAAATACATACATAAGTAATTTAGGTATATTATAATATACTTTATAAGCGCAATATAACGTGACTTACATAACTTAAGCCCTCCGGACAGTCGCGCCGCGCATTATGAACAGTCGTTACGAAAGAGCTAAATAGATATATCGACATCACGTGAAACAGAGATAGTAATATTTCCGACCACTGCGACGCTAATGCCAATCACTCCAGTCCACTTAGATTGCACAGACCGAGAACTGCCTTTGGATGCATTTCGTGTGTTATTCAGGGTAGTCACCGGTGTGTGTCTCCATCACAAAAACATCAAAACTGTCAAAAGGGCCTCAGTGTGTTGGCTTCGGCCCCATGCTTGCCTACCAAAGGTCCAGGACTCCATAGTCCCGTGATGGTAAACCTTGACATCATCACCATCATCATCATCATTTTCAGCCTGTGTCAACCCGCTGCTGGGTGTAGGCCTCCTCCAATGACTGCCACTGGTTTCGGTGTTGAGCCGATCGCATCCAGGTCTTGTTGGGGACCCTAACAATATCATCGACCCATCTAGCAGGTGGTCTGCCAGCACTGCGTGTATTCCCCCTGGGATTCCATTCTGTTAAGGCCCTACTCCACCTGCCGTCACCACGTCTCACCAAAGTCCCGCCCACCTCCACTTCAGTCTCACGATCCGGATACCAACGTCTTGGACCTTGGTCCGTCTCCGGATTTCGGTGTTCCTGATCCTGTCTATGAGGCGTATGCCTAACATGGATCGCTCGAGAGAAAGAAAGAAAGAAAAATCATTTATTTTTGTAGGACCTCAAGGATCACTTAAGTTTCGTTTTACATGCTAGGTGATTCTAATGCCTGTTCCAACGCGACTCCCTACACCAGGGAAAGAATCAGGCAAGAACCTGGTGGTGTGGGCCTAGCTTTTTTTTAAAAGCGATTCCATAACAATCTAATTAAAATAATCTAAATAGTCAAGCTTCAGTGGGAAGCCAGTCGTATATAGCCATAGCCCGTTGACATACATAATAATTATATTCTAAATATCCAAATAGAGATGTTGATAGTGTACCGTAGAGAATCGGCACAGGAGTTGCAGAGACAGAGATGTCGGCACGGCAGAATGAGCGTGTCTCGCACGTCACACATGCAGATCACACACTCTGACCCACCGTCCTCAGTCTCCTCATCGGAGGTTGCCTGAAACAAATACAGAAAGCTAGCTGCGCCCTGCGGTGAATAGCTCTCGTTCCCGAGGGAATACCGGGATCAAAAGTAGCCTATCTTTTAATCCATATAAGCAATCCGGATACGAATTTTCATTCAAATCCGTCCAGCTGTCTGAGCGTGAAAGAGTAACAAAGACACACACACACACAAACTTACACCTCTCTTATTAGTGTGATTATAGAGATATAAAAAAGTTATAGTTTAATTTTTCCTTAAATTGAAGCTTGTGCCTCAAGGCTTGTAAATACACCATCGAGCTAACTTCGTGGAGACTTACAAGATTTTTGTTTTTTACATTTTTTCATCATAATAAAAAAAGATTGACCATTCCTATTTTCATCAGTTTACAGAAATGGTTAGGCTGAACTGATATTATGTGTACCTAATAGCTGGTAAGTTGACTATTTGGACCACTGGCTGATATGAACTTACAAAATCTTATGAATAAATCAAATAGCCTTCACATACCTTTGTGTCGAGGTTCTTGTTCTCAATACCGTATATCTCCTGCAGCAGATAGCACAGTCCGTCCACAAAGAGCTTCTGTTTGAGCGCCTTCAGCACGTATGTACCGTCCGAGTGCCGCTCAACCACCGCTATGGTCGTGTGGGACTGTCTTATTTCTGAAACAAATATATTTTAGAGTGAAGAGTTGATTATCATGATTTAAAATGAGTATGTGTGAGGGTGAGGGTGTGTGTGTGTGTGTATGTTAACATACCTTCTTGCCCCTCATCAACCACGCAATAGATCGCGATAGGTATAATCTCCCTATCAGCATTGTATATCAAGTCTTCCTCAGCATGCTTGGAGGGGTCGAAAACATGAGAAATCTGACAGAACTGCTGGTTCGCGCCTTTCTTGTAGTGGTAGGTCTGAGAGTTCATGGTCGGGTCACGAGGGTAGTGTCTGCAAGGTAATAAAATTCGTTCATAAACAGAAAGCGCAAATTAACGTGACCAGGCCGAACTAAAGCCCTCCAGGCGGTCGTGTATTATTACCAGTCGTTGGCCACTTTCTCATACAAACGAACGAACGACCGAACCAGTCGTTACGCGAAAGCACTTGAAACAGAGATAGTGATATTTCCGACCACTCTGATGATAACCAAAATAACTATGTTCACTCCAGGCAACTTAGATTGTGCATACCGTTCTTAAATTATTTTAACAAAATTAAAAGTTTGATATTTAAGTTGTAGTTTAAATTATACACTCATGGTATTAACATGATATTAGCAGCTTCTCATCTGTGAAATGCGACCAGTTCCAATAACAGCTAAGCTTCTGATGAAAGTTGGACATTAACATTGAGTATGATCTAACTAAAAGAACTGGATGCAAAGAAATGTGTCATAAAAATGTATATAAGTAAATGGGTTTCTTCTAAACATGTTTTTAATTACCTTTGAAATAATATTTATACTTACACTACACCAGTTGGAGTGATTTCCTCTGTACAAAAGTAGAATATTGTGATAGCACATCTCACATCACAGTCAAATGTGAACTCAATGTTGTAGTATGTCCCTTTGCCATTACTGTCGGCTGATTTAAGAGCATCTCCAATTTTGTTGTTAGAATCACACAGTTTCCCCACTGGCTCTGGACAGCGGACAAAGCGGAGAGATTCTTTCCGTATGTTGACCAGGCTTTTTAATGTTTTTGTTGGCTCATTGGATTGTGGTGGTGGATATGGAAACTAAAAATAATGCAGTTTTAATTGTATACTTTTTTTAGTATTTGTTATTAAACAAATAAGTACTTTAGTAAAACACACATTAACATTACAAATGTGATACTTAACCTTTGATATGCGCAAGCTCTGATCAGTGCGCCCTAGGTTGTCTGCGCAAGAACTGATAAGTGCTCATTGCACCTACACCACTTATACTCGATTTTGACAATAAACTACTGAAAATAAGGTCTTAATTTCTTTATTTTCCTATACCGAACAAATCGAACGAAGAGATAGAGACATTCACTCGTAAATAAAAAATTTAGAAACTGAATGACGACCACTTTGAATTTCGGCGCCGGTGGACTCACAGTGCTCTGTAAATTTTGCGTTTTTTTGTGAAATAACCAGTAAAACCTTAAGTTATTATACATTTTATTATTCTGTACGCAATACCAAGCTGTTTTATGTATATTATGACTATTACTACCTCACCAGATTTGAATTATCTATCACTAAAAGTTTTGTCGTACGTAACGGTTTTTTTGAATATGCTATTTTGGTGGTTTTTTACCTATTTCATAATGTCAGCAGGTGTTCATTATAACAACAATTTATCTGAGAATATAGAATTACAGTAGTTATAAGTGAAAAGTAGTAAATTATTACAAAAAAACGTAATATTTTGAACAACGAGCCTAATCGCACACACACATACACAAGCCAACATGGCGTCTTTCCACGTAGGTGTTCAGAACATTTACAGGATGTTGTTGTTTTATTTTCATTGGTAGTCTGCGGAAGCACTTATCAGTTCTGCATAGTAATTTTAACTTAGTTTGTGTTTGACCGCTGGTGACATCGACGCCTTTACTGACTAACCTTTTTCTGCTACTTGTTATAATTGTGATATTACGGAAGAATGTTTATAAAAAAGTATACCTATGCTACGCAAACTATTTGGACATGGAATATTAAATTTATTATGACGTTTTTTTTTTCTTTAAAATTGTAGAAACAATTGCACTGAGAGGTCCGATTGAAGAGGCCAACCGATGAAAGCGTGATTATAATATTAGTAGGATGTACTAAATCCAAAATTATGTAGAACTAGAAATAGTAAGAACAGAAAATAAAACGTCCTGTATAAAGATCCTGATCAGTGCTTACGCAGTTGAAGTGACACTATGAGAGCATTGATAAGTGCTTCCGCAGATGACACTTGACCGTTCACACACACACATACATGCCTTAGTGAACGATGTGTGAAATTTTATCTTTGTTTTCTTTTACATTTTACTAAATTATTTACTATAGGGTGGTACCACCGTCTGTCCTCCAATCGAAAGCCTGTTTTTTATATTTCATCACACAGTTCTTTCCATAGAGTAAAGATCGTTTAGCATCTTGAATTTTGTAATAGAAAACTAGCCTAGCAAACTACTTGTTGTTTTGGTTTTTGGCTGAAATTTAGGGATAATTTTACTAATTATGTAAAAATATCAGTTTTCAAGTCGAAATAAATATATGTTCAACTAAAAACACACTTGTTCAAACTAAATAATTACTTCCATAGTTGTTGAAAAGTGAAATGAAAGTTGGTTGAAATGAAGTTACACAGCTGATTTGTTTGAAGTGATATGTGATTTTCGGAATAGTTTATCAGAGTGATGTATTACTAGAATTTGATTGATTTTGATGGATAAATAGAACCTGAATATTAAATTTATAGTGAGTAAAAGATAAATACAGATTATGTCTCAGAATTTTGAATAATATTGATTTTTTCCATGACTGGTACAGGAATCGCCTTGGGTAACATTTGCCCGTAAATAAATTAAATTTAGGAATGAATTGATAATAAAATTGAACGTAAATAGATGTATTGGTTATCTAACTACCAAATTATACCAATATTATGATTACTACCAAACATTTTATTTAAAATATTCAATAAAATGCGAGTACTATACATTGCCGTTCAAAAACGCGCCATCTTTGCCGCAAACGACGGATACAGATGTGCGACCCCTTGCCGCATACCAAAGGTTAATAATGATAATGATGAGTCGCTTACCGGTGTAGGTTTGCTTCCCAGGAAGTTTAAGTCTGCATTTTCACCAAACAAGTAAGCCTCAGGCTGTGGAGTATCAAACCTTTCACCACCCATGATGAAGTGTGTTCCAAAGAAATTACCTGTTTCATAAAATTGAAAGTCATATTCATAAAAGAGTTTATCAGCTTTACTGTGTTTTAAGTTGTTCCAAATTATACTGTGCAGCTAGGGAAAGGCGTTATCCTTCCAGTCTAATAAGCAATAATACTAGAATTATATACATACCTATAAATATATAGGTAGGTTAATAGCACCTGCCAAAGCAATTTTATGAACAAAGGCTTTGAGTAGGTACCTATATATATTTTGAGGACAAAAACAAGTTTAGGAGCAATTATTTGTGTTGAAATTGCTACATTTACAAAACGAGTATGGACACAATCTATGAGCCAATAGTAGGATAGATAAGTACTCGCCTGATCGAGGTGGATATTTGTATGCATGATTTGATACCACGTCGGCTTCCTCCACGCCAGCGTGCTGACGGCTAGTTAGAGCACCCATTGTAAACACTCCACTTTTGTATAAAAAACACTCACTGAGTTTCTAAAACAACAAACAAATCAATGATTTTCATTGAGAATGGTGTCAGATCCAAGTGTAAAATATAACGTAGTTGTTTACTTACTCAAGTGGATCCCACTGGAATTGGATCCGTAAAATAATAAATTACAAAGTACTCTGTGGGACTGGATCACAGCACAGAGTTAATACGTAAACGTATTACTCTGACTGGATTCTTCCTGGATTCCATCCAGTCCAATCCAATTATTCGAAAAATCCAATCAAAGAGAGAGAATAAATAAATAAAAACCCACAAATTAACAAATCCAATCCAATGGCCAGCCAGATGATTTTGTTTGAGGGCTTTTTGACGGGAATTCGAGGTGCCATGTTGCCTTTTTTGTTTTATTTTCCAAAACTTGTGTTTTAGCGAATATTAATGTGTAATAATGGTGGATTATTAACTGTTAAGTGTTCGTGAACGTACATAAGTGTGAGCAAATGAAACAAAACTGGATATCATTGCATTTCGAGTTCTCTCAAGGAGTCCTTGTAATGCTGCAGTAAAGATCCCACATCTTTACTGACGCTGACTATGACTTTGACTTGACCTTGACTAATGACTAAATATGACTAAATATAACACATGGTAGTGGCTCAATGCGTGGCACAAGCCGTGCGAAAGCCAAATTATAAGAAGTGAAGAAGTGAAGTGATTTTGTTTGACTTTGACATTGACAAGCTAGTTTCCTTCTGACTGACATGATTTTTTTTTTTTACTTGCACAGTGTTGCAAGTAAAAAAAAGGCATGTCAGAAAGTTTGGTGACTGGCTTGGCTGTGTCAGACAGACTGTCAGTCAGTCAGACTCAGTCAATCAACGTCAAAATTATTGAACGTCAATCAAGTTCTTTCGAGCAACGGGGTCGCTTTGTGAAGGTGCTGAATTTTTATTCCATTCAATAAAATCTATTTGAATCCACGACTGTGTGGAATAAAAGTATTGTGATCATTTGTGAATTACTTCTGTGACATAATCTCAATCTAATATACGTTGTATTTCAGATCACAATGGGGCGCCGGCCAGCAAGATGGTAAATAATAATTTCCAACCTCTTTTTATAATTTGGTGAAAACAGTGAAGTTCAGTGGCTACAATGTGTTGAATTTGTGTTCCAGTTACCGGTATTGTAAAAACAAACCGTACCCAAAGTCGCGGTTCTGTAGGGGTGTCCCCGATGCCAAGATCCGTATCTTCGACTTGGGTAAGAAGAGGGCTGCAGTGGACGACTTCCCCCTGTGCGTGCACTTGGTGTCGGACGAGTATGAGCAGCTGAGTTCTGAGGCGCTCGAGGCGGGCCGTATTTGCTGCAACAAGTACCTCGTCAAGAACTGCGGCAAGGATCAGTACCACATCCGCATGAGACTGCATCCATTCCATGTCATCCGCATCAACAAGATGTTATCGTGCGCTGGAGCTGATAGGTAAGTCTTATCATTTTTGGGATCTGAACAATCTTCTAAGTACCTACCTATGTATAACCAACGAAGTTAAAATAGAGACAAATAATTTTCTGGTTTAAACTTAGTAGGTTAGTAGTCCTGCTTCTCATTAGTTCATTATTGTATAGTATTTCTATTGCTGATGTTGATAAACAAACTGTTGATCAAAAAGCCAGTCGGCAACCATAGTGTGGCACTCTTAACCAAACTCTTTCACTGAACTTACATATCCCTCAGATGTTTCTTTCTAGTGACGACCTCTGTGGCGCAGTGGGCGAAAGCCCGCCTGAGACGCAGAGGTTGCGGGTTCGATCCCCGCTGCGGGACAAATGTTTGCATGATCTGCAAATATTTGTTTCGTGTCTGGGTGTTTTCTATGTATAATTATGTATGTATTTACAAAAAAAAAATGTATCTATGTAGTTTATCAGTCATCTGGTTACCATAACACAAACATTAAATTGCTTAGCTTGGGACTAGATGACGCCGTGTAGAATGTCCAAGGATATTTTTTTATTTATTTATTTTATTTTGCTAGCCTGTATTGATGAATTGGTAATTTTAAATTATAGGTATTATTATCATTTTATATAATATGTATTTATAGTGAGGAAACCAGTTTCTATTTGGGTCTATGGGCTTACAACATGTCGCATAAGAAATGTTTACTCCTTCAAAATGTGGGTAGGTAGGTACCTATGTACCGAATATGTATTTGGACATACTTCTGTTCTGACTACCCCATAGACATCTTCAAAGGACCAAAAATATATGAAAGAAATTGTCTACTGCAGCTTGGGACTACAGTGGTGATAATTTAATTTATTTTTGTAGGTGACACATTCAGAATCAGTTTTTTTTCCTGAAACCTAAAGTATGCACAGAAATATCAAAAAGTTGATTTGGTCCTCTTTTTTGTAACAGTAGAATGATTATCTTATTTTTGAAAAAGTATAGTAAGACATGTATCAATAATTATCAGTCTATCATTTCATATAATATTATGAAACATTGTGAAATCAAAGAATGATTTGTGATTCATTATATTTATTGTTATCATAAACTGAAAAGTCATTCTTAGTGGCATGAATTGCATTTTCTAAAAACTGCCTCAAAATACATTAAATTACAATGTCATGGTTTTACATTTAGTTATTTGTTACTGCTGAAAATGTTTTAGCAGTAAATAAATATCCTTGACATTTTTACACAGCGTCATCTAGTCCCAAGCTAAGCAACTTAATGCTTGTGTTATGGTAACCAGATGACTGATATAATACTTAAATACATATTTTTTTTGTAAATACATACATACTATAGATAGAAAAACATCCAGACTCTGAACAAATATCTGCAGAACATGCAAACATTTGTCCCGTGGCGGGGATCGAACCCGCAACCTCCGCGTCTCAGGCGGGCCTTGGCCCACTGCGCCACAGAGGTCGTCAAGATCATATAATCATAAAATCCTGTGTCCTACTAAATATTCATTGTGATTGCCTGAGTTTAAGAAAGACTATATATTTCTTTAATGACAATTACTTTTATTTCAGGCTCCAGACTGGGATGAGAGGTGCCTTCGGAAAGCCCCAAGGCACAGTAGCCCGCGTGCGCATCGGACAGCCCATCATGTCCGTGCGCTCCAGCGACCGTTGGAAGGCGGCCGTTATTGAGGCTCTGCGTCGTGCCAAGTTCAAGTTCCCTGGTCGCCAGAAGGTAATTCTTATTTTAAATGAAACCCTTTTTTTTTATTGAAGTTTTCAAACACCAAACATGACTTATATCTAGGCTGGCTATCAATCAAACATGACTATATCCAATGTATTTAGAATGGGTATGTGGTTAGGTAATAGAAAATTATTATAAGTACCTAGATTTCAAATTGGCAGTAGAATTTAGCTTATTAATTTTATTATTTCATAACTAATTTTTTTTTTGAACCAGGTGCCCCTTATCCACTTTCTTCCAAATGAAACAAATATCTTTTAACAAAATATTCATTTTACTAATTCTCTTTTCAGATCTACGTTTCCAAGAGGTGGGGATTCACTAAGTACGACCGTGAGGAGTACGAGAAGTTGCGCGACGACGGCCGTTTCACCAACGATGGATGCAACGTGAAGTACCAGCGCGAACATGGACCCCTCGACGCGTGGAGGAAACTCCAGGCTGAGATCCTCAGCGTCTAGATTATGACCTAATACACACCTTTGTAAAAAGTATTTTTTGTGTTTGAATTGCTAGGAAAACCCACCACCCATTATTCAAAACACTAGCGACTGCCTGGAGCAGTTCATGGTAATGTGACATTCATAACGACCGGTAATACGTAACGGCGCGTCCGTCTGGCTACCGGAACTCGCTCGCGACCAGGCGCCGCTCGTTATTCTGTACCGGATTGTCTGTGTGGAGTGAACAGCTTAGGCAGTCGCTAGTTTACTGGATGGCTCCCAGGTATTGAAAAATTCATAATAACTAGCAGTCCGCCGGCAATCTACTACAATAATACCACGTTTCCTCAGAATGTGTTCTAAAGCTAATCACAGCCTTACTAATTCAGGGCTAGGCAGGGCAAATCCGTGAGCAAGGACCAGCGCGTTCAGGTAAATCGACAAAATAAACATGCGCCTCGCATAAATAATAAAAGCAACCAGATACGAAACAAATATTTGCAGATCATACAAACATTTGTCCCGTAGCGGGGATCGAACCCGCAACCTCTGCGTCTCAGGCGGGCTTTCGCCCACTGCGCCACAAGACGGTACAGTTTGGTGCCGGTTGTACTATCAATGGTACAATTGGGACAGATTGGTGGGTGCCAATTGTACGATCAATGGTACTTACATGCTCTTTGAATGGTACTGCCTCATGGTACAAATGGTCCGGCGGCCTACATAAACCTTGGACATACTGTTACATGTCTGGTGAACATATTCAAAAAACCCATGTCAAAAATTAACGCTAAACATTTTTTATCTACGGCGAGTAAAGCATGGTTTAGTAGTTGTATCAATTTGAATGGTGCAAACATAACTAACCAGTTACGCCTGCACCATTAGTGGGGCAAATCAATGGTGCAAACGTAACCGCGGGGTGGGGCAGGGCCACGTGCCATTGAGTTGTAACCATGTGCTATGCTGTACATAAATGCAGCTGTAGTTGTGCCGTGGGTCCGGAAGAAGGGAATCAAACTTACATGCTCTATGGCGCAATGATTAGCAGTCTCACAAATAGTTAGTGAAAATACAACATACATACTCCATAATTTATTTGAAGGTATCACAGAACATAAAAATTTTGCCTACATGCTAAACTTTAAAAAATGAGTCTATAGATTTGCACTTAGGCATTTTAGGTTTCTTTGCAGGTGATGTAGACTTTCTCTTTCGTTTTGCACTACTGCTAGATAAAATATTCATTTTCTTATTCACATCTGATGGGACAAGAGTGGGTCTTTTATTCAGTTCTCTGCTCAGTTTTTGTGCTTCATGAAAATCTAAATGTTCTGTGTACTTTTCAACTGGTACTTTTTTACCGCATTTTAGGCAAGTTTCTGTAGGTGCGGAGTCATCAAGTTTGACTAGAAAACTTGCGATAGAATTAGAAGAAATAGAATAATTCTTAGACACATCTTCTGGAGGTTTCCCTTTATCCTGGTTTTTTACTTTTTTCTCTCTGATTTCGGCCCTCACTTGTTGTCTTTCTTCATTTCTTAGTTGTAGAGCAAAGTGGTAGTCTGCATGAGTATCTTTCATGGCAGAAGGTATGCTCTTCCCACATTCCGGACAGTTAATACCTATATCTTCTAGACTGGAAACTTGTTCTATTGTAGTCACTGGAATCTCTGTAGTAGTTGTATTTTCATCAGGTTCCGTTTCAAGCTCGTCTGTCCTTACCATTGTAGAATTAAGTAGTTTTCTCATATCATTCACGCGATTAACAACTTCGGGATTGTCTTCAAACAAAGCAATGCTTTTATTAATCTCGTCGTTGATTGTTGAAGTGGAGCAGTAAGTATCGTTGCTGTCATCTCCACAGTTTACAACCTCACAAACAGGAGTATTGGGCTTGGCCAGTGGCTTATTTATAGTCAGTAATGATGAGTCGGAATCTAGACTTCTTGCGTCACTGTCGATCTTTTTACTTAGTAGTCTTGCGAAAAACGATTCTTGCTTTTCCAAATCAGAGTCTAATATTTTTTCTACTTGATTGGGAATATCAATCGCCTTTTCTTCTACATCTGAGGCTTCTTCGATTTTAAGTTTGTCGTCCTTAGTTTTATCAGGTATTTGAAAAAACTTTCGCATAATATATTCTTTGTCATTATTCTTCTTTGAATTCATCTCAATACTTTGTTTTACTTCATTCTGAGTAATATATTCTTTGTCATTATTCTTCTTTGAATTCATCTCAATACCTTGTTTTACTTCATTCTGAGTTTCAACTTTTGATGTGCCTGCACTAAAATAGTCGTTAATCTTCTTAGTTTTCTTCACATCTGCATGATCTTCAAATTTACCAACACTTAATCCCAAGAACTTGACTGGTGCTTTTAATCTTCTGTTGTTTTCACCATCTACAATAAAAAAATCGTCAAAGAACAATTTATATTATACTATTGCAATTTTAATTCTTGTACTGCATACCTTTAACTTTCGTTCCTTCAGTACTTTCCATAAGTAATTCCAATGCTTTGTTTGAAAATAGGTCTCCACACAACTCCTCTTCATAAGCAAAGTTGTAAGAGCGAGAGCTACTTGTTTCGCGTCCACCTGGCAGCTGCGTGGAGAAAGAGACAACCATCTGTTTTGGCGTTCTATTGTTTTCTAACGCGTCCTTCTCTAATCTATCTTCTATCTCATCTCCAAGGTCTTTGAGCCATTTCCTAAGACTGTCAAGATCTAAGAGAGCAGCTTTGCCTTTAAAGTTTTTGCAGCAGCCAATACTCTTTGGATTGAACCTTGCTTGTACTGGCTCCATATCCACTCCTCTGGCTATGTTGTACAGCCAAGTCCTGTGAAGTACAATCATAACTTAATGATATTGTAATACAAACAAGCACCTTAACTTTTTGAAAACAAAGTTAAAATATTAAACAGAAATTACCTAAACCATCTTACCCATTCTTATCATCAAAGAGCTGTTGAAGATGCTTTTCAGAGAAGACTTGCAGCTCAGCCATTTTGCTAATGTTTAGTAGCTCACAAACTGTGCAGCCAAACTTCCCTCCTAAGTGCTTCACTTTTTTTAGAGAAAGTGTTCTGGAAACATCAAATTAAATTTAACTAGTATCTTACTAACAATAGCATAGGAAACTTCCAGAGAAAATGAAATAAATAAATAAAATTTCAATTCAAAAACTTAGGAACCAGTTTCCTTTGAAAATGTTAAGGATTTTGCTGAAATGTGTTACTAACTTGTAAAGTATGTCCACAGAATGCTTGGGCAAGACAGTCTGTTTGTTGGGTTTATTCATCCCACACACTAATTTAGCCAGGATTTTGTTGTGAGCTATCCCAGCCGAACATCTGTATCCTGAAAATGAAAACATTTTATTGACCTCTGTGGTGCAGTGGGTTAAAAGAAAAAAAAAAGCCTGCTGGACGAATGTTTGTATGGTCTGCAAATATTAGTATTGTGTGTATTAGCTGAATCTGTCTGAGAACTAGCTTACCAGTTTCTTCATAAACAGCAGCTCTGATCTCGCTGACAATAACAGCTCCAATAAGCAATCGTGAGGCATGCTCAAAGTCAAAGTCTATTGACTCTGAACCACCACTGTGAACATCTGATAGAAAACCTTCAACAGTTTCATACCCCAAGGCATATGTGTTGGGAATAAGACTGGTTGTCACTCTATTTGGATTTAAAGTTTTTAGTCTTTCTTGGACCTGAAAGTTGAAACACAATGCATAGTTTGTATGAGCTAGTGGGCAATGAGTAGTCACAAAATTAAGTACCTACTGTAGGAAACAAAAAAAATCATAATTAAGTAATTAAAAAATATGGAATACTTACTGGTATTGTAATATCTAAGTATGCTTCATCAATGGATGCCCTCTCCAAAAGTGATGTAAATTTTTGTAGAACCCTGGCTACATCTTTACCAGCCTCTCTGTACCTGAAATTTTAATAAACTATTGTATGTCACAACTTTTTTCTGTAGGTAGATGAGGGCACAATATCTTGAATGGATTATGTACTAACTTGCTAATGTCAGCTTTCCCTCTTGAACAAGGTACTGATGGTAGAATGATTTCTGGACATTTCTCTTTAGCTTCAGCTCCTCTCATGTGCCGATTTACTCCCAGGGCTCTCGCCACATAATTTACAGCAATAATCCTACGGGATAAACATAGGAAAGTATTGATAAATCTGTCTCACTTGATATTATTAGGAATGCTAATTATCATACGGGTAAAATATGCTTTTATAGTGTATTCCTGTCTTTGGACGATTAAATTCACAATTTACTCATTAATGATTGATCGTAATATTATTGAATAAATTTTGACATGCATTTTAAAATATAATTTATTGTTGTGTTGTGTGCATTTTAACTGACATATTTTATATTAATGATTTTGTTTTATTATTAATAATTAAGAATGACTGTTTGTATGCTATACTAGCAGAATCTAGATGTTCTCTAAGCTAATACCACCATCTGCAATTGACCTAGGTTCACAAACACTGAATAAATGAATGAAAAATGAAATGAAATGATATCCTACTTAGTAATGATCTCTTGTTGGTTCATGCTCTAAGCTTCTAGGCAGGAAGCAAAAAACTATGGTACCTACTCACCCGCCACCCTTCCATGGGTTATATTGAACCACAGCAATCGGTTTGCCTGCTAATTCTGGGTTCATCTTCTCTTCCACTTGGCAGTAGAAGCAATCCATGTCGATGAGAACAACAACTCTGTTTTCGAACTCCATTGTCATTGTCACTTACGTTACGTACAGAAAATCACTAGTTTCTTACTGTTTATTCATTTAGTTTTATTTACACTTAGTTCATTTGGTAGTTCTAGGTTTTAAAAATCATACAATACAAAACAAACAAACTATCAAATCAAATGCATGACATCAAGAAATTCGCGCCATTATTATAATATATATTATTAGACAGCTGACTTTTGACAGTGGCATAGAATTTTAATTTGGCAGGAAAACACACCTGGATCTGCGTCTGAACAAGCCGTGCGAAGCCAAAATAAAGAAGAAGAATACCAAAGAAGAATACTTTATTTTGTTTGACTACCCCACAGACTACTAGGATGCTAACGCATTACCCCAAGGACGTTCTACCAGGGTAGGGCGTTCTACTAGGGTACTATTACATGCTCTTTGCTAAAGGGTAGAAGCAAAGAGCATGTAATAGTAGGTAGAAGGTCCTTGGACTACCCTCCGCCCGTAACCAACACACGTATCTAGCACCCCTTCCCAAAGACAATATTATACCACTACGTTTACCCCACAGAGTACTATTGTATAGCTGGTTTACCCCTTCCTTCCACACGATACGATTTAATTTTGATCTCAATCATCCTTAAAACAGAATCCACACGTATTCTTTTATCTGTGTCCACACGTAGGTAGTACCGTTAGCATCCTAGTAGTCTGTGGTAGGTACCAATACAAAAAAAGATTGCCAACTAGTTTTATTTTAGAGCCTAGCTAGGTACCTACTAAACGGACTTGCGTCAAAACCGGCCAAGTACGTGTCGGGCCACGCTCTACATAGGGTTCCAGAGTATTTACCTATTTTATAAAATTAAAGGTAAGATAAGATTATTTTATTAAATGTTTATTAGAGACCTTGCCCATATGTCTTATTCCACTTTACGTAAATTCCTAAATCATCCTGCGACACACTTGGTTTCACTCTCTGCAGCGCGTTTATGAAGTCTTGCAGACACACTGGCCGTACCTTTAAAACAGAAATACAAATTTTACAACAATCAATGCCTAAGAAATTATATGTCGAGTAATGTCGACTATTTTTACAAGTTTCTTGTTCTATGTTTACCCTCAGAATATCTATATTCTGAGTGTTTACCTTATTCCGGTCAATAGTGACGATTTGATCGAGCGGCACAGCGCGTATGGGTCCCATAGCCGCCTCGGAGCAAAGAGACTTCATATCAGCGCCCGAATATCCATCTGTCATTTTAGCCACTTCCAGCATTTCTGCAGGTGTAAGATTATTGTTCTCTGTGTTTAGTAGGTTGACGATTATTTGTAGGCGGGCCTGAAAAAAAAATTAAATAATAAAAATATTGTGGTACATAGATCTTTCTCCTTGGTTTACCTAAATCTGTTAAAAAAAATTCTAAAAACTACCACAGGGGTTTTACAAAACTACATATTATTAAATAATCTCACGTCAGCCTCTGGCAGCGGAATGTAAAGCCGTTTCACGAGCCGTCGGCGTGCAGCCTCGTCTAACTCTTGCGGCCGGTTGGTCGCGCCAACTATGAGAAGTCTGTCTTCATCGGCTGAAAAGAACATACTTACTACTATTACATGCTCTTTGATACTCACTGAACCCCTTCATTCATAGCTAAGTTATGTCAAATCGAAAACATCTAAGAAGAAGGATAATGATAATACATCCATGGAAAACATATTCTTATAGTCTGTGGTTCCTTAAATATTTTTATCAAGAAAAATAAATTAGGTAAGTACTACCAGGTACCTGTAGCGGCGCCATCAAACTGCACTAAGAACTCGGTTTTTATGCGGCGAGTGGCTTCGTGCTCACTGTCGCTGCGAGCTGTCAGCAGCGAATCAATCTCATCTATAAAAATTACCTGGAACATTTACATTCTTCTATAAAGATTCAGTATCCCCCCAGGATGCAGTAGACATACCTCTTAAATCATATAAAATCTATTGAAAATGTCCTATCATTGAAATTAAAGCATAATGATTTATAGTCCAATAAAAATAGACAGAGGTTGGTATGAACTGGTAAAGCAATGTATTACCGCAGGCTGGTGGCATCTTGCAACTGCAAATAATGCGCGAACCATCTTCTCTCCATCGCCGATCCATTTCGAAGTGAGGGAAGATGCTGATATACTGAAGAATGTAGCATTGCACTGCGACGCTACGCATTTTCCTGTAAAATTTGTAACCTTATGCAGTCCTGGGGGTGGTAGGTCATCGATGTGCCACAGACAATAAAAATACTATGGATCTACACAACAGCACCATCTACCGGGACTTACTAAGAACTGTTTGCTGAAATGTCTTTCAGTTGGTATCCCATACCAACAGAAAGGCATTTCAGCCAAAAAAAATAAAAATAAATAATGATGAAGCTGACCCTTAGTTTTTATAGATCATACCTATCAAAGTTTTTCCTGTCCCTGGTGGACCAAAGAGCAAGATTCCTTTCGGTGGTCTCCGAAGTCCTGTAAAGATGTCTGGTCGGAGGAGAGGCCAGACTACAGCCTCTTGGATCACAGATTTGGCTAGCTGTAGACCTGCTATGTCATCCCAGACTGTAAATAAAATTATTAGAGGGCATAAATAAGGATGTGAAGCTATTGAATGAATAAAAAAGTAATGACTGCATTTATAGGCATGGGAAACTTGAGACTCAGATGTCTTCTATAACTGAAGATGCAAGTAATTAAAAGTAGATAGATAGATAGATAAACACTTTATTGTACATTTAAGGGGTTATGGGGGAGAATATTATTAGTCAGTGACATGTTAGGAGATAAGAATGGCATGAGGGTAAACCAATAAGGGATGGATGGATTGTGTGAAAGTTGACATGAGTAAGAGGTGAATGTAGAGATGACGGCTGATAGAGGGGACAAACAATGCATGTTTGTTGTGCTAACCCCACGTAATGTGGGATAAGGGCAGGAAGATGATGTGATGATGCAAGTTAACAGATTACTATTATTCTACAGACCTATTGGTGTTCCTTTGTCAATAATCTCACTTTCAATCAGCTCAATCATTTTTGGATCTAAATGTTTCAGCCTCTCATCACTAACTCCAGGGTCACTGTACTCTTGTTTTTCTCTGTAAAATAGGCAAATAATAATAAATAGGTATATTCTGTCCTGTGGTGAATAAATAAATATTGTTAGACATTTAGCACAACAGCATCTAGCCTCAAAATTAATTAGTTACCAGATTTCTATTATATTGCTGTCATACATATTATTTTTCAAGTTGAGAGTGACAAAAAAATCATAATTAATTTTAACTTACTCTTGTGCCCCAATCATAGGAGAAACAAACTTGGCTTTAGCTTTTCTAGATGCTCCCAAAGTTCTTCGAGCAGCAGGATTGGAAGCCAAGAGCTGTTCTTTAGCAGTTTTAAAAGTAATTTTTGCTACATTACTTTTATGAGTTTTATTCTCATCCTCTATTGTATCTGTATCAATTTCCATTGACTTTGAACTAGGGTTAACATTTTGGTCAGCATATCTTTTTCTGCCAAACTTAGGTTTAAATAATGCACTATCATTAGAGTTTCCTTCCCCATTAGAACTTTCAGAACTATTAGCCCTTCCAAAAAGATAATTGATTCTTCTGTTTGTACCATCATTTAGGTTCTTATTCAATGTCCCAGAGGGCCCGAGTCCTAAGCTGCAATGGCACTCATTGTGTTTAAATTTACTAAACCCCGATGGATTTGTTGTCAAGCATTTTGTACATTCTGGAAATGACTGTTCCATTATGGAAACTGGGTCTATTGTACTGCAACAAAGTCAAACATTACATTACAAAAACTATTGGGATTTAATGGTACATTGCATACAATGCATCAGACAATAATTAAAACAATATTACAATTTACAACAAACCTTAGCGAGCTTTTCCAGTTTTTCAAGCTGCTTTTATCAGAATTATTTACCAACTCCTTGGTTACATTTATTAGATCATTTTCTTGTGCTTTGAATAGTTCATTGCTTGTCAACCACAAGTCATTCCGTAAAACGTTAGAAGTTACGTTTGATGAGCTAAAAAATATGTATTTTATAGTAATTAGTAAGTCATCATCATCTTCCTGCCCTTATCCCACCTTACGTGGGGTCGGCACAACATGTATTCTTCTTCCATTTCCCTCTAGCAGCCGCCATCTCAACATTCACTTCTTTCTTACTCATGTCAACTTTCACACAGTCCATCCATCTTTTCCTTGGTCTACCTCTACCCATATATCCATCCACATGCACACACATCATAAAAAAATACAAACAAAATTGATAAGTCGTGTCATTTTACCAGGCAAGAGATTTTAGATAGAGATTCAATGAAGAAATGTTAGCTGAAGAATTATCGTCTTTGTACATCTTTAGTAATATAATAAAATACGAAACAAAATTTCAAACAAAACTTTTGAAACATTGAGTACATACAATACAATTTGTAATTGAAAATCACGTTAGCTAACGTCAGATTTTCTATTTGACTTGACTTTGACAGAATATTTATTTTCCAACTGACATTCGTTCGTGTGCGCCAATATGGCGCCAATTATGACCCAACCAATCACAGATAATTTTTATTTTTTAAGATTTCTTAGGCAATAGTTGTCATTGTACTTACATTTTCGATCAAAGAAAGGAGTAAGCAAAAGTAAGACCAAAAGAAATGCTCTCGATGAACACTACTAAAATTGATAATCTGAGTCCGGCTATAGGGCGCATCTGGAGCATGGGGCCTGACGGGGCATTAGCATTAGCTAAAAGCAAAGAGAAAGAAAGAAGGCTAAAAGATTGTTATCCGAATTTTAATTTTCTGATTAAATTTTAGCTAGCATATACCAACAAACAAACAACTGACAACTTCAGTTTTTGACAGCTTGAGAAGAGTCAAGCCATGACTTTGACTTGACTTTACTAACTTGAATTATTTTGACATGGTAGTGGCTAAATGCGTGGCAAAAGCCGGCGAAGCCAAAATTAAGAAGAAGAGGAAGAGGAAGAAATTAACAAAAAAATTGTAAAGTTGTTTTGGTTGGGAGCTGTGCAGTTTGTTAAATTACTGAATATTTTGTTAACAAATTCAAATAGACAAGGTTTACTGCTACTCTTTGCATTAGCATCAAAGCAGTCCACCACAAGCTGTTGGATTTTAGGTTTACAGAAGAGAATAATGTCGAATAGACCATTAGCGAGATGACTTCCAAGCCGACGATTTATCACGAAAAACAAGTAAAGGAACTTTGCGCCTTACATGCGCTCAATAATTTATTTCAGGTAATTGTGACCTTGTCTGAGTTGTTGCCGAATTTTGTACGTTTGATTCGTCAAGGTCCTAGCATTGACGGGGACTTCATAATAATAAGTATACTGGTGTTTATTTTAATAATTTGGAACCTGTAGCAAAAACTCTTGATTTCAGACGCGGAATACTTTTTTGAAATCAGAGTTAGATGGAATTTGTAGTCGCTTATCACCCAATGTATGGATCAATCCTCACCGATCAATGTTGGGGCTCGGAAACTACGATATAAACGTTATTATGGCAGCTTTGCAAAAGAAGGGTTGTGAAGCAGTATGGTTTGACAAAAGAAAGTAAGTAAATACTTATAGCAATAATACTTATAGCAATAATATTTCCAACCAGTCATGTTCATCATACTATGATCATAATTTTTTTACATAACACATACCTCAGAGATGGCTTTCAAGTCTAACTGTGAGGACAAGAACTCATCTTGTTATTACTTTTAACAGAGATCCAGGCTGCTTAGACCTATCAAACATCTGTGGATTCATTCTGAACGTGCCATCAGACTATAAGCTGGGATTTGTTATGCTACCTCTGCGCAGGCGCCACTGGATCACAATCAGACAGATCCAAGGCAACTTCTATAACCTTGATTCCAAACTAGATGCTCCGCAGCTAATAGGACGGGTAATTATCTGTTATAAAACATATACAAACGGGTATTTATCACGAATTTTACATTTAATATTCGCCCGACGTTTCGACCGGATTGCACCAGCCTTGGTCGCGGGAAGACTCTATTCTATTAATTATCTGTTGTTATAACATAACTATACATACTAATAGCGTCGATGGGCTTGCAACGTGTCACGTATGGAAAGTTAACTTCTGCAAGATGTGGGCATGTACCAAAAATACATTTGGACATTCCTCTGACTACCCCCTTAGACATTATCAAAAGAATCTAAAAATTGCCTAAAAAGATCTGAAAGAAATGACTACTGCTCCCTGGGATACAGTCGTGATCTTATTTCATTTTTTTTTTTTTTTTGTTATAACTTAAGTTTATAAAATATCACTAAATATTATTGTAGTCATGAAGTTTTATTGCTGGTAACAATTATGTATATTACTTTGACTTCACTTTTGCCTCTTGACCTTGTAAATAAATTAAATTCTTGTTTATTCACATTAAATGTAATATTTGATGTAAATTCAGACTCACCTCTAATTGTGTTAATTAATTAATGCTTTTAGCACTAAACTTACTTGAATTTCAATGCTAGTAGATTTTTTATTAATATAAAAAATTGGACACATCAAAAGTTACCAATTGTTATTTTATTTGAAATAAGTATAACAATAATTTGTAATGTAACAATCTTTTATTTTTAGAGTGCTGATCTAATAGCCTACTTGAAGGATCAACTAGATAGTAAGGAGAAGGAACTATTTGTGGTTGTCAGTAAGGAAGTTGAGGAGAAGCAGCTGTGGATGCAACAGTACTCTCAGAACTCTCACCACAGCAGCCAATTGTCATACCCACCTCTGCCCAACCACGCAGACAGCCTCGACAGCATATCTTCAAACTCTCCATACGACTACCGGAATAGAGACGCAGAGTGCCTCAGACTCACAGAAGTCAGTAATTGTGTAGTCACCAGAGAAAATAATATTTAATGTGATCTTTAGACTTGTATTCTTCTTCACAGACTGTGTTTGTGATCGCATAGCAATTCTTATGTGTTCACTTCTAAGAATGTGTCTATTTTATAAGCTGTTCTGATTTAGTTCTGTTTGATGTGGGAATTAGGGCATATTGATCTGGCAGCATTTTTGTGCTGTTTTAGGTACTTAAACTGTTAGTTTATTTATTTTTGTTTTCTATGCACTTTGTTTTTGTTTGCACATGATGTAGGTGGTTTGAAGGTGTTTCTTTGAAAATTTATTTTGGTTTTTGTGTCTTTACGGCCTAATGTTATATTTGATAATGTACTTTTAATCTTTAATGTTTATACATGAAAGTCTTGGGATCTTTAGCCTATGCAGGTTTTTAATAACGTATAAGTAATGTAATAGGAGTAATGACAATAGTAAGTGCTGATATTATGGTTATTGTATGATGTATGGAGTTCTAGTAATGCTATGTGATGTAGATCACTTCTACGCCAAATATTGTTAACCAAACTGTTCAGATTCATAAACATACCAAATAAACATGTAAGTAATTTAAAGTATTAAGTAGGTATTCAACTGTACAAACTATTTTTATTTTTGCACAAAATACAGTAGGTACCTAGAAACTTCAAATATTCCTATGTTTTGGATCTCTGATACAATGCAAAATCCCTTCAATACATCACAGTTAAATTAACTTAGAAATATTATGAGTATGTCCAGTCAGCATTCCGTATTTTATATTTTTATCGGAACATCGTATTGTAATTGTTCATTTTATTGTAAAAACTGTACTTAATAAACAATATATTTGATAAAAATAGTAAACTTTTCATCAGATTACAGAAATGTCTTTTCTTCCTTACTGCAATTTAATAGTTAAAGGGTGTACCCTAGGTAAGGATTATTCAAAGTATGTATAAGGTATTCTTTTATCTGTGGTATAAGTACTATGTTATAATGGTAGATACTTGCTTACTTACTTCATGAGAATGAATGTCGGTACTATAAGTATTAGTTTTATCTATATCGTCCTGGTATTATCAAGGATGATGACTTGGTAGGTAGGTACCATCTAGTAGTCTGTGGTAGGTACCTATTATGTATGGCCCTTCATAGTTATTATTAGTTTTTCCGTGTGATGAAGAAATTACAAATTTAATGAGAGAGAGTTAGTTTATTTCGTCAATGGCGGCAGAGGTACAGTTGTTGTTCTTGGACAGGATAAGTCGGTCCGGGTCGAGGCGTAGCTCCGCCATGATGGCGTAGATTTGCGCGCGAACAGACGCTTCTATCTCGCGCTCGCGACCCAAAACCCAGATGCGATCTGGAAATGAATGGAATTTGATATTATTGAATGAAGAGGTCTCCATGGAATGTGTGCGGGGTGGACGGGACAGCCATCTAAAGTCGTAGTTGTTCTTGATTAATGGTTGGGTTTCATCATCATCATCCGCAGCCCGATCTCTCCCACTGCTGGGTGTAGGCCTCCCTTCGTTCATGCCATTTCTCCCGGTCCTGCGCTTGCCTGATCCACTGTTGGGTTGGGTTTATGACAAGATAAATTGCCATAAAAAAAAAGCCATCGCACTTCAGGCCGACCTTTAACTAAACACTGTCGTCAGACAACTGGCGGGCCTTCGCGATTATCACGTAAGTATATTAAGTTCTTTATATATATCTATATTAGATACCTAGGTTAGGTAGGTACTTCGATTTTCACGCATTCAAGATCCTTTGGAAATGTCTAAACCGCGACGCTCAAATATAGGGTGGGTAGGTACATTATTGTGTCCAAAGAGAATAAAAACACTACGTTTTTGTGTCAATAATTTTGTTAAGATACTACGAATATCAATAGTTACCTGCATGCGCCACACTGACGCTAGTGCAGGACCAGATGATCGCGAACTGAGTATAGTCTGTGAAGAGAATGTTATACTGGCCGGCGCCGGGCAGCAGTCGGCCGATGATGTACGGCATCCGGTTGTTTAGCTTATATCGGAACACAGATGAGCCGTTGTGGCTTGGAATGCCGAGCCCATACGTCGTTGAAGGGCTGCCTGACCTGGAAGATAAATATTTTAAATTTTGTTTATATGATTTATACCTACACCAAGAGGGCTGTAAGCATCGCATAGCATAAAACCCTGTTCCTCACGGAGTCTTCCTTCACCGTGATGATGATCTCATCATCACGAGTTCTGACTGAACGGTTCTAATGGGCCCTCAACAATGCATGAAGTCAGTAGGTTACCTATCGTTAACGTTAGGTACCAGTTTATTTACTAGTATCAGAAGAAGCCACCAATAGAGCAAAAGTAAATGAAGAAGGCTACTAGATAGTATCACATTTAAAACACTGGTTGTCCATCCACGATGTGCGTCAAATCAAGAGCTTGGCGGTGTCCACCATGTCCAGCCGTAGGCCTACTTACCATCTATTGACAGTGTTGATGGTGAGGAGTAGAAATCCTCGATCGTTGAGCGCCACGTTAATCTCGGTGCAGCTAGCCGTTATCTCTACTACGTAAAACGACCGCTCAACTTCGTACCATGTGCCAGTTATCTGAAACAGACCATTTTGCATCGCACACTGTTTCTTATAAGTTTACTAAGAATTACATTATTAACCTGTTGCGTCTCATTGCAGGGCAAAGGCCTCCTATGGGTAGGTACCTAATACCTCTTTGATTTCGCGATCCTAAGGGTCAATTTTACATACTAAGTCTAGCACACTGTGCCCACGCTGCGCATATTGAGTGTGATTTGCAATTTTAAAGACATTGGTCTAATAATCTACTGCCCAAATCGTGTTTGTCTCACTTCCAAGGTTAAATAACTTATAAACTTAGGTACCTATACATATTCTATAGTACCTACCTAAAAGCGTTGTGTAAGAATGGTGTTTAAAACATATTTTTCTACTATGTGGGTCTTAGAATAATATGATAAAACGTTAGGAAATAG
Organism: Xanthorhoe designata; assembly: GCA_963582015.1. Taxonomy (NCBI): domain Eukaryota; kingdom Metazoa; phylum Arthropoda; class Insecta; order Lepidoptera; family Geometridae; genus Xanthorhoe; species Xanthorhoe designata. The sequence goes on from OY757036.1 coordinate 12,430,472, forward strand.
GTAAGTAAGTAGGTACCTACCCTCTCGTACCTAATTTAGTTTAAATCGTAAGGAAGTCAAAAGAAGCCAAGCCAGCCTTCACACTTTAGAAAACGGGTTCAATGACAAATAGCTGTGTAATCGAATCATGAATATTCAGGCGATATGAGCGACGATCAATTTACCCACGGGTAGCGGACACACCTCCGTTTCAAAACCTTGTTATGTAGACAAACAAACATCCCACATTTTTATACTACTGGTGGTAGGTAATTTTTACGGCAAGGTAACTTTTTCTCACGTTATTCTGCACATTACCTAAGTATTACCTACTGAGTTACCTAACCGAAGCGAATTTGTAAATTTTTAGTAACCTCAGGTCTTCACAGTTTAAAAACATCTATTATGTACATATTATTAGCTAGCTAGTTTATACCTAAGCTAAATAGGTATTACATATTTTTTATTTGGCATAATCACGGTGGCAATAATCAAAATAATATTTTGATTATTGGTAATATTTTCAGAAAATATTACCTAATAAAAGGAGACTTAAAAATGAGTAAGAAAGGTGTGAGTGCTGAGATGACGTCTGAAAGAGGGAAATGGAAGAAGAATACATGTTGTGCCGACCCCACATAGTGGGATAAGGGCAGGAAGAAGAAGAAGAAAAGGAGACTTAAAAATTAACGTAACAATCAAACTGAAATGTTATAAATAAGAAGAGTCCGAGAAGACTCCCTTGCGTTACACCAAGCGCTAGCTTTGACATGATAGCACCTACTTATTGCAACTATATAACCTACACATTATACTCGTATTATACCTATTGATAGTTAGGTTTAACAAAAGACAGTACATCCAATCGCCAAGCATATTGAAGAAATCAAACAAATTAGTAATCAAATGCGTAGTCTGGAAAGAACTAGAAGGTTTATGTGCAAGCAACGTCACTCACCCTCTGCGCGTCGAAGTCTGGCAGCGGCGGGTAGATGGGGCACTTGCCTAGCCCCGTGCTCATCACCGCCTTGATGATGGTACAGAACATTATGAAGTAAAACCGCGCGGAATTCACTCTGAAGTCACCCATAGCCACAGCTACTTTAGGAACTTCAACCTCGTGCTTTTTAACCGCGTCTCTTCGTGTTTTTTATGTGTGCATTGAATGCCCGTTTAGCATCGTCTGCGATGTGCTATGGCTTGTTATGTAAACACTGGTTAGGTTTGTTAAACACGGCTGCGCGCAGTTTGTCCGGGCGCGCACTTTACACTATCGCTGTCGCGTTGATTTCATCGATTATTCATTAGAATGAGGATTGTTTACACGTCACGGGACGGGACGGGATGAGAACGTTCTTATTTCGCTGCCAACCAGCCAGCTAGATAAGCTTTAGCTAATAACTTTATTTAATCAAGATAATTTACATAATCACCTCCTCGACAAAGTTCATAGGTATTATGTTTGTGTGACGTATGTGACTAATTTGTCTTCTGGTAAAAAATATTCACTCGTCTCCAGCACGTCATTCGCCCGAATAAAAAAGTAAAAATATTTTTTCATTTATAACAAAAATAAAATCTTTGTCTAGCCGTTCAAGTGGTAAGCTTTCACATTCGTCCATTGATTTAGTTTGAATCAAAGACGATTAAATCGTCTTTGGTTTGAATATAAGATTTTATACGGGTGAAGCTGGGGCGCATATAAACCCCGCTCCTGACTACTGCGCATGTAAGCAGTTCATTGTATCTACATGTTATTTACATAAAAACATTTAAAAATAAAAACTATTCCGTAAGTGACAGTGCACAAGTCATAACATTCTTTTGTAGCGTAGCGAGGTCATGCGTATGAAGACTACAATTAAATATTTATATGCGCTAGACTATTGGTAGCAATCAAACAATACTTTCTTCAAACAATTATATTGATATATTATCTAATCTTACAACAAATTATGATGCGTTATATTATAACGATATCAACAATAACAAAATTAAGTTATTTAAATTCTGTAATTATAAAATGAACACCGAACCGATTGTTTGAAATGTTAGATAAAAAAAAGGAATGAAATATGATCACGACTAATGATAATGATAATTTTTATTTCTAAATTTTTCTAAATTCTTCCGCCAATTAGCTAGTACCTACGTATTAGCTATAGGCTAGGCGTATTTACATTTTATATTATGTAACTTAGTATTATTAGCTCGCCCCGAAATGAGACACAAATGTCCATTATGAAATCAAACTTGTAAATTATGCTTGTATTATTAGTAGCCGTGTTGGCCGTGGGGTGAGTACCTATTTCAACCTTCAGTTCAGAAAGTCATGGGTTTGTGGTGCATCAATGGATTTTTCGTTAATTTATAATCACTTTAATACGTGCTCTGAACGGTGAAGGAAACCATCGTGGGGAAACCCGATGGATTCACACTTATGGTTTGTCTCGTAAAGTGCGATGCGAAATCAGATACAAATCATCATAAAATTGACAGTTAAGCGACAACTTATCGCGGCCGTTTTTAAACGTTCCGCGGGGCGGATCAAAAGTCGGGGCGAGGCGAGCAGCTTCCAGCCGCGGGCCGGGGTTTGCCCACCTATGGTATAAATCATCTAGTAAAGATGTAAAAGGCCGAAGTTATACTAGTAATCATGAGTATCGGATCAACGTTTCAAAAGTAATTGTGTCGTCGACCAGAGCCAAACATCTAGCTACGGCTGATTCTCTTCTCTCGCTACAAATTCCTACTTCACCATTTAATATTAAGCGCTATATCGGACTTCTCGATCGAGTGGTAAGTGGTATGCAACATTGCCTTTGCTTTATCCGAGTCCCTTCCATCTAGCCATTCAGCGTAAAGCTTACGAACTAATCTGCTGTCAGTAGGTGTGGCGAGTGGTAGGGTGTTGTATAGTGTTTCCAGCTGTGATACTAGTTCCCGGGTATTTTCGCCGGCGGCTGGACGGACTTGCGCGCCTCCATTGAGACAACCTGGAAAGAGGAAGGGATATGTATCATCGATTTTGATTTTAGGGAGTACACAAGAATTCAATAAGTGGCTAAATTGAAAATTTATTAAACCGACTTCAATTTCGTAAGAAAGACATTTCCCTCACTCTCGAGGTACCTACATTTCTGTTCATAGGTAACTCCGAATATCCTTATCCGCTAACCTCAATTTTTTTTATGGGACCACCTCGGTTAACAATAACGGTTTTTTTGAAGGTAAAGTAGATCGTCTTCTTATCAGTATATTTATTTATATTTATTTCTTTATAGGGTCAGCGTGACTGGCTGGCGATGTTGGGGGAGGCCTTTGCCCAACAATGGGACAGTATGGGCTAGTAGTAATAATCAGTGACCCGGCGAGAAGGCGACGCGGCTGACCGAGACGGAGGTGGCGGGACGAGCTCGACAAATTAACAACCGACTGGAAGACTTTAGCACAATATCGCGACGTCTGGAAAGAGTGGGGGGAGGCCTTTGCCCAGCAGTGGGACACTAACAGACACTAAAATATTGACCTGAAGGACACGCCATGACCTCCACGTAGTGGTAGGGCGACTTGCCGCGCTTGAGCTTCTGCACCAGGTTTTGTATGTTCCGGAACCCGTTAGCGATCGCGAATTTCAGAACTTCCTCGCCATCTTTCTCTAGAGTCACTTCTCTGAAGTCGGGATTTCTGGAACATCAATGAAAATTCGTCAATTGGTAAAGCCATTTGCAAAAAACATAAAGTTGCTTAGCTTGGGACTAGATGATGTTGCGTGGAATGTCCAAGGAATTATATTTATTTAAATTGCTCATCATATTTTGAGTAATCGTCAACCAAGTAGCTGGACCGATTTAGGTGAAATTTGTTATTTTTTAGAGTGAGTTGAGTATCCTACGACATTTCTGATTTCTGATGTGTTTCGACTGTTTAGGTTTACCACTCATCATAAACTGTATAAAAAGAGAAAAGATAATTAGTTACGAATGAAATACTTAGTTACCGCAAGTTCTTATAAGTGAGTTGAGCATCAGTCTCCCCGAAGAGTTGTTCTGCCGCATACTTGAATATCTGGTCCGCGTACCCCCCGGAGCCCGAGCCCACGTGCCTGCGTAGCCCCGCCCCGCCCTCCCCCGCCCCCGCCCCCGCGCCGCCCCACGCCCAGTCTAGCGAGCTGGCGGGCAGCTCGCTCAGCGACTGACCGGTGCTGTCCAACATCTGTTCTAGCTCAACTGAAAGTAAATAGGTGACTATAATATACTACTATTGCACCATAAGGAATAAATTGTGCTAGGAAGTATCGGTGCTACCGACTCGCATGGTATCTAATCAAGGCGGTGCTGGGTTCCGTGGTCAAAAAGGAACTCTTAAAGTTTCAACATGTCCGTCTGTCTGCAGCTTTGCTCTTATACTATTGATACTTACTAGAAAACTGTAATTTGGACACATTCACGGGCGCGTGTCTTATTGGAACAAGCTCACTTTTTACAAAAAGAATTCAACAAGTTCTTCAAACAAATCGTCGAATCTAACAGTACTGTGATCTGTATATATGTGATCCTGAGTTCCTGATAGAATTTGTTTTATTTATCAAGATAAATGACTTACTGGCAGTAATAACGCAGTCCACATCATGGCATCCCAGCAGCTCGCTGTAGAAATCATCTCGTGACGCCTCCAGCTTCTTGTCGTAGCACGGCATGAAGGTCACGTGGTACACGGAGTCCGGAGCCAACTCCTTGGCTCGCGTGAGATGCTGCTTCACAAGCGAGCCCATTATCTGCTGCGGGGACTTCGTGCTCGATATGTAAGGGAGGATGAAGGAGCCGTGAGTTTTTTCAGCGTAGCAGACCCATCCTGGACAAAGTGTTTCAATATTACTCAATGTGCTCGATGACAAAGCGAGAATAGCGCGGTGGCTAAGGCGGCCGCGAAATATCGAACGTATCAAAACGCCAGTAGTGTCCAAACCAAAGAACTTAAGGTGGTCGCCTAAAAAATATGAATTGTCATTTATGATTATGTATGTATTTACAAAAAAAAAATGTATCTATGTAGTGTATCAGTCATCTGGTTACCATAACACAAGCATTAAAATTGCTTAGCTTGGGACTACATGACGCTGTGTGGAATGTCCAAGGATATTTATTTATTTATTATTTATTTTATTTATTAACATCTGAGCGCTTCCGTGCTTCGGAGGGCACGTTTAATTGTCGGTCCGGCTTTTAAAAGTCGTTTAGCCATGACGGAGGCTTTAAGGCGGCCTAAGAACTCAATGTTCGTCATCAAAGTTAGCCACTTGCTCATTCAAATTTACTTTTAATAGATTCCTCAAGGTTAGCAGACTTATTTTTTTATTCAAATCTTCAGATATTGCTGTTTCAGCAGCAGTTTTTTTCTATTTTAAGTAGAAGTTTATCAACTATTTATATGAATACCTGGACATGAGCTAGCAAGCATTGGCAGGTGCTTGCCCGCTGGGTCTTGTTGTTGCTCCTGGTACCTCTGGATGAACTCCTGCTGAGCTTCCAGGAGAGCCAGATCTTCAGCTACTGTCATGTCCAGCACTAGATCTGCACCCAGACTCTTGAAGTAACCTTGAGCAAGGAGAATGTTATTTAATATTTTAACAACATGCTTGGTTTGATTAGATCTCAATAAATGTAGCGATCAAAAGGTTATGTACAGTCAGCAGAAAAGTAAATTAGTACTTTTCCAAAAGTATTCCCCTTATTGAATGCTATTCCACACAAATGAGGCTTATGAGAAATCCAGCCTTTAAGTTTTCGAGAAGATCAAAGTCAGTAAATAGATTAGACAATGTTTCTTGATTTTAATATTACTTGTAGGTTAAGAAGGTTTGAATATTTTATGTGGCTTACCAGCTAATTTCTTAGTAGCCTCCTCAGGAGACAGTTTGTATCTAGCCGCAAGCGACAGAGTTGGCTGTGGTGACAAAGATATGACTATGAGTTTCACATCTTTAGTTTCTCCTTTGTTGTCTGTGTACTTCCTTTCTGAGAATACACTGTAAAAAAGAATGTTATTAAATTAGATCACAATATCCAGATCAAGAATTGGTATTCTCGGATAGTTACAGTTCCAGAGAGTTTATTTACCAGACTATCTTTGTTTGTGTTTTAAATCATGCCTTGACTGATTAATATGACTTTTTGAATGACTTATTAAGTAAATGTTTAATCTGCACCTCTTCTATTTCTACTGGCAGTTATAATAAAGGCATCATATTTGTTTAACTACAAGAGACATACAGCTGTGTAATATGTTACAATGTATCATGTCAAAAAACAAATAAGAAGAATAAGAGCTCATGAAAAAATTCAAGGTTGTTGCAACACAAAACCTCAGTCATTAAATTTTTTTTTTAATAAATGAGTAATTTATTTTATTAGCTGAAACAATAATACGCGAAATAATTATCTGGTATACCTTAGTAACTGTTCCTGGCTCTGTTTCGTCACCAGCACACTTTCAGCAGACGTGATGCAGCCGCTGCAGGCCAAGCAGTCTGCTAATGTGATCTCAACCTTTTGCAGCTTCTGTTCTCTACCCGAAGATATGTCAAAATACCCATCTTCACCTATCTTGATCTTTGAACCTGTTTTAGTCTTATTCTTCTCTATTTTCACAGGTTTAATACATTCCTGTTAGAAATAAATATTTAAGTTTTTCTATGACATGGTTGATATTGGTCAATAAATTAAATTGATGTTGATACAGTGGATTAAAAAGACCAAACTAAGTTTTAAACCATAGAATGAGTTTATCAAGAAAAGCAAACTTGCAGGTTATAATCTTACGTACCTGAGAAGGTGTGATAAAATCATCAAGGTCCGTTAATTGCAAGGCACCACTAAATCGAGAAGCCATGATTTCTACTAATGAAACCAAATGAAACTGAACGCTACGTTTTGATTAAATTCACGAAATATGTTACACTTTCCGTTCCCATCCCATTCCCAATGTAAATAAACAAAGCAGCTGACTGACTTTGACGATTCAACTGACAGTCTGACACTGACAGATACCAACTTCATGACATTTTTTTTTTCTTCAGCAGACGAAAGTTGATCAATTCTTTCTTTACGATGATCGAGTCATGCACATGCTCTTTGGATCGAGTTAATTCGAGTTACTTACATAATGTACGGCACGGTACCGTAGTAGGTACAATAATACCTGTAAATGTGCAATGCAAACTACCTACGTATAGCATGATACTATGTGTTTTTGTGTACCAAACAAATATAAGTAACTAGGTAACTTAAACTTAAGTTATATTTTTTTGGTACTAGTAAAAAGTTAGTAACATCTATAAAAGTAGTAGGTAATAGGAGTAGGTACTTAGGTACCTACTTACGAACTTTCGTTCAGGAAGTTATTCTTAATATAGATAAAAATAAGAATAAAGACCTAGATGCCATTAAAGTAAGAAAACAGCGATTGCGAGATGACAACTACCTAATAGCACAGAATACAGATACCTGTTATGGAAAGTGAACACCCTACTAATAAGCAAAGAGCATGTAGATAATTAGTTGTGGCCACCCACCCCACATAGATAGGGCAGGGCATAAAAATAAGATAAGTACCTAGGTACATAAAAATAAGTAAGTACCTAGGTACTTAGGCACATAAAGTAAGTAGGAGTAAGTTCGTAGGTATGAGCAAGTGGCAAACTCTGGTGACGGGTTTTTAGGCCGCCTAAAAGCCTAAAACATACCTAGGTACCTACCTAACCTACTTAAGTTCTTTCCTACGTAGGTATGTATCTACCTAGGTATTAGGTTTAGTAAACCAAGTGAATAGGTACCTATACATATTTGTTCGCATCCCAGAGTTTAATTAGGTAGGTACTACGTGCAGGCAGATTACTATAGAAAATACTCCTACGCGAGAAAAAAATGTAACCTTGAACGAATGACGATCCATGGCTGTTTACGTGCAATAGCATGGCCAGTGGCTGGCCAGCGATATCAGTCATTGCAGCTGAGAAAAATCAATCACATCTTCCCGCCTCTGTCGGTTTCCAAGGCAACGAGTAAACCAAAGAGCATGTAATAGGAGTAAACAGTGGGGAGACGTCGCGCCGGATGGTCGCATCGCATTCTATTTTCTCGTATAAAAAATATTGTGGTTTTAGTTATCGTTCTGAAGTCTTTTGGAGTGAATTTTAATAAACTATGGCTGAGGAAGCAGTAGCTGCCCCGGGAGTGGGACCTGAAAAAGTTATACACACGTATCCCCTTATTCGGGTAAGTTTTTTGTTAGTCAAGCAAGAGTGGTATGGTTTAAAATATATTTCTTTTAATCCTTTAACGATACCGCAGTTTCTCAAGATACTGCATTTCAATTAGATATAATCTAACGTTACTGCGTTTGCAAATTTCAAGTGCGATGCATTTTGAAGGTACCTACTTGAATGAAATTAAGTCGGATCGATATTCCTACCCCGCTGGCATAGAAAACGCGAGGCGAAATGTCATGGGTTTGATTCCCAAAGTAAGTTTTTCTGTTTCTAAAGATTCTAAATCACTTCATTATATTTAATTAGGTGGTATCTAATTTCGGTGAAGTCAAGGCTTGATCGAGCGAGAGTGATCGCTGTGAGCAGTGGACCGAGACAGCCGGCCACCGGAACACCATGGCATATTAGATTTCTATCTAACAAATTCAAGATTTCTTTTAATTTGATTATTTCATTTCAGCTTAAAATATGCGCTTACTTACGTATCAAATAACATAGAACCTACCTATAAGATCAAGTTAAAGATGTACTTATACCAACTAATTTTACCTACCTTACCTACTTAAATTCAATTCGGAAAACCAACAGCTTTTTTTACCTACAAGTGTCTTTAATACTTAGGTAAAACTAAGATATAAATAGTTAGCCAATTTATAGTCTCACTCAATAACCCAAGTCAATGTTTTTCATCGCCTACATTATTCTGTATTAAGAGTTCGGTGACGTGGCTCGGCAAAGTCAATGTGACGCGCGTTCTAAAGAGCGTGTAATAGTAAGAGACGGAACTGCCATATAAAAAAAAGATCTATGAAAAAAAGGAATTTGCTTTCAACGTTACAAAACCAAACTACGCCATACTGCCAACATAGTAAAAACAAAGCATTATAACTAGAGATGTACCTTAGTGACTATCGATAATTTATCGATATCGGCTCTAGGTGGGATTTCTGGATTCCATAATTCTTATTCATGATTTTTTGTATTTCTTACAAATAAAAGAATGAAATTTATCTATTAATTTATTTGAACATAAGTTATTTCGGTGGCGATAAATCGATCTAGCTAGGATTCATTTTTAGAAAACGACGTTTTATCCGTGTTTTCAGGCAATGATTGTCATCCAGGTACTTTCATTATAGTGACGATGATCATTAAGCTTTTGTTTATGCTTCGCCATGCTGCTTCGATTTTTTTGTATAGGTTTATAGGTTATCTGCAACAAAATTTGGTGTATTAATATATTAAAAAGCATCAAAGATAAAGATAATATTTCAATGATAAAACACTTAGGCTCAACTCACACCAAAAGAGCGGCGAAGCGCAGCGAAGCGGAGCGTGGTTTCAGTGTCATATGAATTTTAACTTTATTTTCATTACTATAATTACTATAATAGGTAAGTACTTATTATCGCAGAGAAGGCGCGCGTATTCGAATTCGTTCGGTCTCGGACTCGGTCGAGTTTCTCATGCGATAATAAGAAAATAAAGTTAAAATTCATATGACACTGAAACCGCGCTTCGCTTCGCCGCTCTTTTAGTGTGAGTTGAGCCTTATGCATCCGTCCTAATAGAACGCGATTACGCCATTATCGCGTAAGTAAGCGATGCGACCATCGTGTCGGTCACGTCATTCTAGTCTTCATCGTTCTAGCATCACGTGAATACTGGTTAGGACACCTATTCCATATCAGAATGTTTTGATAAAAAAATAACATGATATAATGCAAAACCTACTAGGTACCTATAAAATAATGTCTAAGTTGCGTAAATTATGGTTTATGTATCTAAACAAAAAAAAAACTTTACAAAACATAGCAATCAAACAAATTAATTAGAACGAATCATTTCAGTTTCGTAAAACCAAATATCGATATCGATAAATCTAGGTTGATGTGTGTCAAGCACTATGTATTGTTTACATGCGTTATGAGGATAATTTTCTTGCAAAAAACACTGAAACCTTTACGAATTGTATCATAAGTTTACTTAATTTTGATATTAAATGGCATAAAATTGCTTACCAATCTATATCTAATGGAAATTTAGACATAAAATAAGTTTATTGTCATCTAGACGGCATGTTCTTACACCACACATTTCACATGTTATTTTAGTCATTTTACTTCCACGATCAAACACTATAACAGCCTACAAGATAAATTAAAGTTTTAGACAGTATTTAGTGAACTATAAGTGGCAATTCTGAGTGTCGCAAAAGCTAAACTAAGCTAACTAAAATTGTTGCCGTCCCTTTCATAGCGATGGGAATAAAAAGGATGACAATAATTTTAGTTAGTTTAGTTTAGCTTTTGCGACACTCCGAATTGCCCTCATTAGCGATTTTATAACAAAAATGTATGTACGAAACAAACAAGACTTTGTGAAGTTTTTGAATTGACACAGATTAAAATGATTGATGACGGTGTACTTCTTCGTTCTTATGTTCGTTCGTTCGTTCATATTATATTCCGTCTATGTCGGAGTGTCCTACTTTAGTATAGCTCTATAGAGTTTCTAGTGCTCTTCGTTATTTGAACGGGTTACGGAACGGCCATAAAAAAGAAAGCAAATTTCTTACAATCGTGTTTTCGTTCAAAGTTGGCACTAGTATAGTTGTCATAGCTATTTTGCAAGAAATTTGCTTGTCTCCCGTAGTCCCAAAAATTATGACTGAAAATTGTTTTTATTCTTCACACAGTGTTGTTTTTCTGTTACTAGACCATATAAGCTATGTTTCTAACAGAAGGAAACTTAAAATATTCTAGTGTTTAATACTAAATAAATGTAAAGAAAACATGTCTTCTATGATGTAAAAATATGCAAAATGCGATTCGGTTTAATTTCACTTTAGCTAAGTATTTTGAAAAAAGCTTCTGGCAGAGACCTAGATAAATGCTATCCTAATACAAATAATACCATACTATGCTGAAGATATGCGCAAATTTCAAATGGTTATGGTATTACGTTTGTATGGGTAACTCGTACAGCTCAGAAGCCTTAAGAATTTAAATTAGTGCTCAAATTCTTCCTACACCTACTTACTTAAAAATATTTCCATGCCATACGAACCATTCGATCGGCAGCTCGCTATAAATTCAACCGAAGCTTTCAAAGTTGTTTGTTTTGGCAGGTGGATGCAACGCGCCTTCTCTAAAGAGATTAGAAAAAAAAAACTGTCAAGTGCGAGTTGGACTTGGGTTCCGTACCGTTTTGTGAATTTATTTGATGTTATAGCGGCAACAGAAATACCTACTCATCTGTAAAAAATTCAACTGTCCAGCTATCACGGTTCATGAGATAGGTACAGCCTGGACGGACGGACAGACGGACAGCGGAGTCTAGTAATAGGGTCCCGTTTTTACCCTGTGGGTAAGGAACCCTAAAAATACGTTCCCTACGTGCCTCTGATTTTGTTTACAAAAGTATAAATATAGGTAGGTAGGTAAATAAACGTCGATTAATCCAATCAATTTTAGGGTTTATCAGACCCTGTTCCAGCGGAACAGATGATATATTTTTCGTTTGAATTTCTTTCATTATTTTCTTATGTAGGTAGCGTATTAAAGACATACACAATTTTGAGGGTAGATCAAAACCGTTCACAATATTTCTATTGGCTGTTTTGGTGTGACGCCTCTATTGTCTTTCGAAACGGCGAAAGGAAGCCATTTTGAGAGTTGCTTGTTCGACGCCTTCCGATACAGCCGCGCGCGCATCCTTCGTGTTTTCGCACAGTGCCGCTCGCGCTTCAATATCATATAAGACCTCTAGTGATCGTTCCATAAGAGACACAAACTACAGTCCCAGCATCATTCTTCACCTATGGACCTAGAAAGTGCGGTGAATTCTCAGTGCAAGCCGGACACGACCCTGGACCTGCTAGATTGACGAGACCAGGTTAGTTGCGCCATACAGCCTACTGAAACTCCCGTACATAGTTTTGATCCTTCGATCCGGATAGTACCTATCCAGTTTTGATTCCTCCAGATTGTGTCGTCTTTATTGCTACACTACGTGTACATATTTTTAGTATTTTTCCATTGCAATCGTAAGTCATCTTTGTTACACAAAATGGCGGACGATTCGGCTATTGAACAAGACATTTTCGAACGAGATATTATCTTAGAGGATCTTAAAAGAACGTTGCTTTTTTCCACTACTGATATTTTACAATTTAAATCTAGATCTACTGATCTCACTTCTCAACAAAGAAAGTTTGGCAAACTTCAAGCTAAAATAGAAAAAGCTTTGATGAAATCTAAAACCTTTAACAAAGAAGAACAGTTAAAAATTCGTAATGATTTTAATGATTGTTATTACGCGATATTAGTACATGTTAATAAATTTAAACAAGCCGATCAAGAAGGTAGACGCATGAGCCGTATTACTACGCAATCGTTGCCTTACACACAAAATCATTGCCTTAACAAATTGCCTACGTTGCCATTGCCAACTTTCAGTGGAGAATCTACAGATTGGCCCTCATACTACGATTTATATCGTGCCGTTATCCACAACAATGATGCCTACACATCAGCGGAAAAGTTTAGATACCTGTTGTTAACTCTAAAAAATGAGCCACATAACTTAATTAAATCCATTCCAATCACAGATGAAAATTATACTGTCGCTTTAGAAATTCTTATAAATCGGTATGAGAATCGTAGAATCATTGCTTCTAAACATTTAGATCGCATTCTTGACATAGAAAAGTGTGCTAACGAGTCTAATGTAAGTTTACGTAAACTAGTTAACGTTTATATGGAAAATATTAAAGCACTCGAAATGATGAGATTTCCAGTGCACGAATGGAGTTTCATTTTGTTAAATATCTTACTGCGTAAGATACCGCATTCAGTTCGTAAGCGTTTCGAGTTATCGCTCAATAAAGCTTCTGATATACCTACCGTAGATATACTCATAAGTTTCTTAGAACAGGAAATTTCAACGTTTGAAATTATGTCGAACAGCGATTCAAAAATTGTTGAGGGTAGGTCTCGCGTACCCAGCGTGAACCCGTCCCGAGCCAGCGGCTCCGGTGGCGCCGCTAACGGTCATTTTGGTGTTTCAAAACCAAACGGTTTTACTCCGCGACAAACATTCGCCGTTACGGAATCAACCGATGTTCAAATTGGCAAACGATGCATTTTGTGTGACGATCAACACATCTTATCAAAATGCTCGAGATTCTTGAATATGTCTCCGCAAGATAGGTACAATTTTGTTAAAAATAAAAATATTTGTTACAATTGCTTGAATGTAGGTCACGATTTAAGAACTTGTAGGTCGAATTATGCATGTCAAACGTGTAATAGACGACATCACACATTATTACATTTTGAAATTAAACATAACAACTCAAACCAAGCATGCCCCGTCTCTTTCCCTCCTACGGAGGAAGCTACGGTCGATCCCGGCCTCACTACCATGTCACTGCAACCGACTAACGTGAATCATGCGATGCGCGAGAGTGGCGAGTCGTCCATTGCGCCGTTGGTTAGGAAGTGTACAGTCATGCTATCTACTGCGCTCGTCAATGTATGCGTTGGTTCAACGAATCACTCAATTCGTTGTTTAATTGACACCGGTAGCCAAGCGAGCTTTATGACGGAAGCGTGTTCTAAGCGTTTAGGTTTGAATCCTAGGTATGTTGGTATTCCAGTGTTTGGGATCGGGGAAGAAAAACCGATACAACCAAAAGGAATAGTTTCGTGTGTTGTCACTCCTCGTGGTTTAAATGTTCCAGCTATAGCGGTCGAAGCTTTAATCTTACCTAAATTGTTTTCGCAATTTCCAAGAATTCCATTACCTATCGAAGCGTGGCCCCATATTCAAAACTTAAACTTAGCCGACCCTTATTTCAACGCGAGTAACGCTCAACCAGTTGAAATGCTTTTAGGTGCTGATGTTCTTTCTCACATTTTGCTGGGAAATATTGTTAAGGGTCGTCCTGATGCGCCAATAGCAATTAATAGTGTTTTCGGCTACTTATTGATGGGAAAAGTACTTTTCGATGTTTGTCCTACTCCGTCTCCACTCCAGGTGTGTCATAGCTCCTTTTTCGAGGACAGCGACCTCCAACGTTTTTGGGAGCTGGAGGCAGTTCCTGAAGATAAATCTTTTACCCCCGATGAGAGTCAGTGTGAATCGATTTTTCAAAATACACATTCTCGCGACGAAAACGGTCGATACGTCGTAGCACTTCCATTTAAAACTGCACCTATACTAGGTCAATCTCGTGACATTGCTCTCGCTCGTTTTCGTAAATTAGAATATCGCTTAGAACGTAATTCGTCCCTTAAAAAGGACTATCACGCTTGTTTACAAGAGTACATTGATTTAAATCAAATGGAACTCTGTAATCCTCCGTCTTACGACGATAATTCTCACTATTATATTCCGCACCACTGCGTGGTCAAAGAATCAAGTGAAACCACCAAGTTGAGGGTGGTATTCGATGCTGCTTGTAAAACCACTAACGGAAAATCGTTAAATGATCTTTTGCTCACGGGTCCGAAGTTGCACTCTGACATAGTAGATATTTTACTTAATTTCCGGGTTCACAAGTTTGTTTTCACAGCTGATATTAAACATATGTATCGCAATATTTCTGTTCGAAAATCTGATTGGGAATACCAGCGGATTGTTTGGCGGCCATCTCCTGACCTACCTATTCAAGATTATAGGTTGCGCGTCGTCGTTTTCGGCATCAGTTCATCTCCGCACACAGCGTTACGTGTTATACAACAACTCGCACGGGATGAAGCTGAGAAGTTCCCACTAGCGTCCTCAGTTTTGATGAGGGATGTTTTTGTTGACGATGTCGTTTCCGGGGAAGACAGTGAGATGAACGCACTCAATCTACAAAAACAGCTGATCGGTATTTGTGCAAGCGCAGGCTTTGAGTTGCGCAAGTGGCACAGTAACTCGCCGGCGATACTCGCCGCAGTGCCCTCGGACTTTCATGGTGAGCGGCCTGAAGCCTTATCTTTCGCTGATGTAGAAAAAGATCCCTCGATAAAGGTTCTCGGGCTCCAATGGAACCCCACTTCGGATAGTTTTTCTTTTAAAGTCAAAACTTCTAATTTAAATTGTACAAAACGGGCAATACTGTCAGAAATTGCAAGAATTTACGATCCGATAGGATTTTTATCACCGGTAATATTATACGCTAATTATCTAATGCAACTACTTTGGATAGCAGGTACAGGTTGGGATGAGTCACCTCCTATTGATATCGTAAATGCTTGGCTAAGCTTTGTCAAGCAACTTCCACTCTTGTCGCAGTGTGTTTTTCCGCGTCACATATTTTCTAATTCAATTTCTATTGAACTTCACGGTTTTGCTGACGCCTCCGAACGAGCTTATGCCGGGTGTGTGTATATCCGGTGTAAATGTAGTGATGGTCAAACTCGGGTCTCCCTTGTTTTGGCAAAAACAAGGGTTGCACCTCTAAAAAGATTGTCGATCCCCCGATTAGAACTTATGGCAGCGCTATTACTAGCCAAGTTAATTAGTAAAGTTATGCTCGCCTACGGCGACCGAATTCATTTCGATCATGTCTACGCATGGTCCGATTCCACGATTGTGTTAGCATGGCTACGCTCATCGCCACATGAATGGAAGACGTTTGTGTCCAATCGCACAAGTGACATACTGTCACGGGTGCCTGCCAGTTGTTGGCGACATGTACCGTCGTTTGATAACCCAGCTGACTCGGCTTCCCGGGGAATGCTGCCCGCGGTGTTCATCGAACACTCCTTATGGTTTCATGGTCCTAGTTGGTTACAAACTGAGCCAAATACTTGGCCGGTTCTTAATCAAAATATAAATACTATGGAAGAAAAACGTAATCTTCCCATTATTGCACATCCTTCTTCTGTAGGTAAAGAAGAAGAACCTGAGTTTCTTTCAAAATTTTCTTCTTTAGGAAAACTTGTTCGTGTCGTTTCTTACATTTTTCGATTTTATTACAAGTGTAAAAAATCACAGATTGCCTTTCCTCGGCACATAACGGTGCTCGAGTATAATTCTAACTTAAAAAAGATTATAGGTATAGTTCAGCAGTCTACTTTCGTAGAAGATATTAAAAATATTTCAAATAGTAAATCGCCTACAAATCAATTAAAACGCTTATCACCATTTCTAGATAAAGATAATTTGTTGCGTGTGGGTGGACGTTTGCATAAATCATTGCTTTCATTCGAATCAAAACATCAATTGATACTTCCGAAGAAACATTACTTAACTACGTTAATAATCGATGATGCTCACATTACACACCTACACGCAGGTCCTCAGTCCACACAGTACTTATTGTTACAAAAATATTGGATTTTATCTGGGCGGGATATAGTTAGACAGCGTATACATAAGTGTGTTCCGTGTTTTCGCGCGAGACCCACACACACACAGCCACAGATGGCTCCGTTGCCGAGCGTACGCGCACAGTCAGCGCGTCCTTTCATTAAAACAGCTGTTGATTATGCCGGCCCGTTCTATGTTCGTGCAAATAAAGTTAGAAATGCTAAAATAATAAAATCATATGTTGCGGTATTTGTTTGTATGAGCGTAAAGGCAATACATTTAGAGTTGGTTTCTGATCTTACGACAGAATCTTTCCTCGCGGCTTTACGACGATTCACGTCTCGCAGAGGTTTATGTACAGAAATTTCTTCCGATAACGGAAAGAACTTTGTAGGATGTAGCAACCATCTTCGTGAGTTGTATACATTTTTAAACTCAGACACCGTTCAAAGGACATTACATGAACAGGTACTTAAACAAAACTTGACATTTCACTTTCAACCTGTTACTGGGTCACATTTCTGTGGTTTAGTAGAAGCAGGCGTTAAAAGTTTCAAACATCATTTACATCGTGTAATAGGAACTCGTACTCAAACTTACGACGAAATGCACACTTTACTCTGTCAAATCGAGGCAGTCTTAAATTCACGTCCCTTGTGCGTCTTGAGTTCAGATGCGTCAGATCCACAACCGTTGACTCCAGCGCATTTTTTGGTTGGTGGACCTCTTACGGCCCTACCTGACATTTCATTGACAGAATTCACTACTGATAGGCTTAATCGTTGGCAGTGGGTGCAACAATGCATTCAACATTTCTGGAAGAGGTGGAGTCGTGAATATTTACACGAAATCCAACAAACACATAAATGGTTTCATAATCGCGGCCCTCCTATTAGTGAAGGTATGATTGTTGTGGTGCGCGATGATAATTTGCCGGTTTTACAGTGGAGATTGGCACGGGTGCATGCTCTGCATCCAGGTACGGATAATATAACACGTACCGTAACCCTTCGAATGGGCAACTCTTATACTAAGAGACCTGTGGTAAAAATCTGCCCCATTCCTTTGCAATAGTTTTTCGTTTCTTTTTCATTAATCAGCAGTACCTACGTACATACTCATTATTAGTTTATGGTTTTTTAAGTGTAGTATAATTACAAACAATTTTCATGTTAAAAGCAACCACGTTCTTTTAAGGTGAGCGGCATGTTCCAGCGGAACAGATGATATATTTTTCGTTTGAATTTCTTTCATTATTTTCTTATGTAGGTAGCGTATTAAAGACATACACAATTTTGAGGGTAGATCAAAACCGTTCACAATATTTCTATTGGCTGTTTTGGTGTGACGCCTCTATTGTCTTTCGAAACGGCGAAAGGAAGCCATTTTGAGAGTTGCTTGTTCGACGCCTTCCGATACAGCCGCGCGCGCATCCTTCGTGTTTTCGCACAGTGCCGCTCGCGCTTCAATATCATATAAGACCTCTAGTGATCGTTCCATAAGAGACACAAACTACAGTCCCAGCATCATTCTTCACCTATGGACCTAGAAAGTGCGGTGAATTCTCAGTGCAAGCCGGACACGACCCTGGACCTGCTAGATTGACGAGACCAGGTTAGTTGCGCCATACAGCCTACTGAAACTCCCGTACAGACCCTTAAAAAAGAAGAAAAAATTGTTAATAAGTAATACCTAGGTTTTTAGTTTTTAAATTAAGTTAGGTAGTTATAGTTATACCTACACGCTTTTGTCTCAGAAAAGTAATCTGAAGTAATGAAATATGATCACGACCTGCTGTATTCCCAGGGAGCGGTAGACTTCTTTTCAGACCCTATGTAGGTTAGGTAGGTAGGTACAATAAAAAAATATTTTAGAGTTAGGTACCGCATATAATTAGGTAGGTAGGTAAGTACTTAAGTAATTTAATGTAAGTACCTAACCTACCTATTTTATAGTTTAGCTTTAGCATGTAATCTACTTGGCTAATTGTATTGCTTACGTACCAAGAATTAATTAACGCCATGGGAAAATGACGCGAAGTCGTAAATTACATCGCATTCACTGCCGTGAATGTGCATACTTAGTGAATAGTGACCCCTATTTATTTTAGATGTTTTATAAAAATTATCCCTAAGTACTAATATAAATGCGATAGTAACTGTCTGACTGTCTCTATTTCACGCCTAAACCACTGAACCGATTTTAATGTAAGTTGGTACAGGGGTAGACTAGACCTTGCGAAACGACAAGGCTAACATTAACCGCGAAAAAAGGACAGGAAGGGGTTGAAATAGGGAACTTCGTCTTTGTCGAAGATAAATCCATGAAACTTTGAATTTGGGTACTTCCTGCTATGAAACAAATGTTTGTTCTGGCGTTATGAAATTACGACCAGTGTGCCTCGCGAGCAGTCCAGTCCCGTAATGTCGATACCCAGCTAAGGGACCTAGGTACCCTACCTAGGTATAATAATATTTGGATTTTGACTTAGATTGTTAAGCATAATGTGATATTTTTCCCAGCATTCGGACATGTCCGAAGAGATGCGCACAGAAGCGATGGAGCTCTCGGTCACAGCTTGCGAAAAGTTCTCCGCCAATAACGAACTCGCCGCGCGCATGGTCAAGGAGTCCATGGACAAGAAGTTCGGACCAGCCTTCCACGTGGTGGTCGGAGAGAGCTACGGCTTCGAGATCACGTACGAATGCACAACCATTTGCTATATGTACTTCGGAGGTAACCAAGCCGTCGTTATATGGAAGTGCTCGTGAATTGCGTGGGAGATGACTGATAATGACGTAATTATGTTTATTGTTGCTGTGGCAGATTGTTATAACGACTAAGGTTTTAAAATCACATCATATTTTTTGATTTTCGTTTAATTTTCATTATAGGTAGGTACGCTCCATCTGCCACAGCAAATACGTTTTTTATTGAGTGATTTTACACTATAATTAATTATAGTAACTACTTACACACAAATCTTAATATAAATCGTACTTATATTTATGAAGATAATCATGTGATTTTTTTAATCTTGTAGTATAACTTCAACTCGAGTGCAGCGGCGAGATTATGTTAGTCTCAGTCGCGCTCGTTTCTAATTATGTAAAACTGTTCTCAACATGAGGCAGTTCTTATTTCAGTGACAATGTGCTATTAGCATAAGGCGGAAAATGTGTTTCGTTTATTATTTTTCCATAACCAACGCTTTCATTTCTGTGTTTCAAAACTTGACTTGAATAGCTATTAGGTACATTAATGTAGATATAGGTACTTATTTTGTTATTTGGTCTTGCATTTACAGCATTTAGCACGACATCATGCATGTCACACACGACAACCTTCCTACTAAAAACGGCTGTTTAATTCGTTTAAATTATTATTTACATTACATTACCTTCACATCATTTATATGAATGTATTGCCCACCTTCAAGTAGTAGGGTAAAGGCTCAGAATACATTTCTGTATTCTGAGGGTAAAGGATTTCGGCTGATTTGTTTGAAATGATAGCAGGGAATGTACCCTAAGCCCTTCTATGCCGATTGCCGATACATAGGTGGGTATAAATGTGCCTGTATACGTTTGAGGGTTTGCGTTGAAGAGTGATTGAGTCCCTAAATTAGGGGCGTATCGTCTGAGCGTCCAATCAATAATAGGTACGTTTACATAAATATAAAACCAAAGGTGAACATCTGATGCTCATATTGGCTCATTACTTCGTCGTAGCGCGCTTACCGTAGCAGGCTTTTCAAATTCCAAATAATAACTAACAGAAGTACCAAGGTACCTTAGAGAAAAAAAATCAGTATTTAGAGATAAGTATCTCTAATTCTCTATCCCTCCTGATATTGGATTAGCTAGATATATAGGATTATATATATCTCCATCAGATCCTTTAATTAAAACGAGACCAGGACACAGACACAGTGTATACAAATAACTAGTATTCTTTTATCTGTGATTGTAGATAGTATGTAGATTCTACATCATGATTCTGAATACTTAACATAGAAGCCGTTCACAGAAACATAGGTATGTGGGTCAAAGCGCGATGGAAGCCAAGCCAAAGACGAACACGGCGGCGGCCGGCGGCAGCAGAATTATTTTTGCTATGTAATTATGAACGTTGATAAAGCAATGTACCTAGTGTGTAAAGGCAGTATTTTTTCCCAAGCTCCATTAGATCCGTCAGGGTCAACGTAGAGCAACAAAAACCCAAATACTCACGTAACACTATGTAAACTGCTTATTGTGGGAAACCTTGATTTAGAATAGAGGTACCTACTGTTCACCAGTTCATAATTGAATACGGCCATAATAACTTTACTTTTTTAGTCAATTACACGTGTCAATTATTTTGCACTCTGCATAATTATTATACCTAGATTTAACTCACATTTTTTATGTAGATTAAGACGTTTATTTATGCGTCGCTATAAACTAAGTAGGTACGGAGGTCACATTGAATTTACGTAAGTTTGTTTTGTTGAAAAATCTTACACAAAGCACACATAATTTAATGAGCGCACTATCGTAATACATATTTAGATAAGTACTTACTTAATATTACCGCAAAAATTTAGAAAATTAAATTCTGAGTATTTTTGAATTATAATTTGTTGTTTTATTTCAGAACCTATTTTTTAATTTTTACTAACTTACGCGTGGAACCTACAGCTCAGCTATGATGAGTTACAATTGAAAAGAGAGTCTTCATGAAAATTAATCTTTATTACAAGTTTGTTAACATCGACATTCCGAGGAATCCTGTCCTGTTTATGGTATAATTCAAACTAGTTAAGTGTTACGGCATGTGCAAATATATAAAGTTTTGAACTACATTATTTTCTTTCGGTGGTATAACGTTGTGGAACCCGAGTTGTAACAGGATCCCTCACAAATACAACCTACGTCTTTTACATAAACATTGGCACATAAAGTGATCACATAATACTCATAACGTGTATAATATCCTACCTACATTCGTACGAAAGCTAATACAAATAGCCACGTTAAAACCACAATAAAATTCATCATTAAGTTCCTAACGTAATAATATAAATAGGTTATACAAAACAACCGTTATAAAATCTACACAACTGTTCTAATTTCGAATAACAAATTGAATATACATACATCTTTAGGCACAATTTTATCAAATTCTTGTACAAGGAGCACTGGATGTGGAATATAATATACTATAGAAAACCCCCGGCACAATGATTTTTCAAATGCTGTCGCCACATTATCTAATTTCAATAAAAGATTGAATGTATTTATTTCATTTGTTGTGACGAATCGTACGACTTTACCTATCACACGCCACGAAAAGTTAGCCAAATGTGGCCACAGCATTTTATAGAAAGCGCTGGCTATACTTGCCAGCAACGGCTATTGAAACGCTAGTTTTTATTGCAACCATTCTGGGGCCTTATTTTAAGTTTCCTGTAGTAAAGTATACTATTCTCTATTCTATTGGGTATAGATACCCAGTCAAGTATGTAAACCAGTGCAATGCCCCTCCTGGGATCTTGACTACATTATATTCCATACATTTAACAGGTTAGCTGTCCGATGAGGCACATGTGCCTCATGGGTGATTGCACTGGTACGTCCATGAGGCATATGTGCCTCATGTTAGCTGTTATTATTTACTACGAGGACGTGTACAAAGAAGATCGAAACTTGCTTCGGGACAGCTAACCTGTTAAAATACTTGACCGGGCATTGAGGATTGTTTACACCTGGAAACTGATAGAGACCCACTTTTAATAATTTTATCATTTGAGTAGAAAAATCTAATCTTTAATTGCCAACCAGAGTGTAACGATAGCGCTTTATGAGAAAATAGGATAATATTATGTAGGTGCATAAAAACACAGAAGGTATATTGTTCTATTTCCTCTTAAGAGTCCGTAGGTCACTTCAGGTATACTTCGGAACTGGACGGGGGTGAGAACACTTTAAAGCACCTTTACAAGAAAAATAAGTGACGCTAGCTACCTACTAGCCTCTTTAGTGTAATCTCAGTACTATTAAACTGACGGCTAACTGATTACCTACGTATTTACGCGCTTTTGTTCGGTTGTTGGTTTATTGTCACATAATCCCCACCAAGCCATCCCCACCAGTGGGGATTATGACAATTTAGTTACGGGGAAGTCTCAAATTTTGTTTTCCCTCTTTTATGGCACTAATCATGAATTTTTCGGTATCTGCAATTGTACAGTCAGCAACAAATTAAGTTCTTTTTTTTTGTATTGATTTATGATAGAGGTACATACCGTTTAATTTGGGGATATTCTTTAGTTCTTAGTCGAAATAAAGTTTGGAAATATAAATTTGCATAACAAGTTTTGCTGTGCTGACTGCTGATTTTTATTTCAATGGTAAATTGTCTTTCAACAAAGCAAGTTAGCCTCCCTAAGGTCGTCCGTTAACTTTAGGAAACGGAGAGTATCAGGAATAGTGATAATTGTGTACTTAATCTATGATAAACATTGTATATCTTCAAAGGCATTTATAATATTTCGCTTAATCTAGGTACCAAATATAAATCTTATGTCTTATTCTCGCACAACATAGACAAAGTCGTTGGAGAATACGGTCTTTTTACTATATGGGTACGTTTGCAATAGTAGACATGCGAGGAAGTTGAGCGGTGTATGAGGAATACATCATCCACCAATAGCATCACTTCATTTCCCTAGCCAACGCTGTCATTGGTGGATTTTTCCTGACATATCTCTATAAACGTAACCTAAAAATACAAAGCATATTTGATTGAAGATGTTTAAGCAGATTACTTATAATAAGAAAGAACACATACAATGGAATGACACGGTTAAGTAGACGAAAATGCTAATTTGTGACATGTTTATCTCAGTAGTGTTTAAATCCTTTCA
This sequence comes from Xanthorhoe designata, assembly GCA_963582015.1. NCBI lineage: Eukaryota > Metazoa > Arthropoda > Insecta > Lepidoptera > Geometridae > Xanthorhoe > Xanthorhoe designata. The sequence goes on from OY757036.1 coordinate 12,453,937, forward strand.
CCACACTGGTGGTCAAGTTCTGTCCATTTCATAAAGCAATTACCAATTACAATTACGTTAACAAAAGCTTTGGTTACACCAATTGAACAAATGCGGTGACGTCATTATCTACAACAATGTAATTATCAGCTCAAGGCTAAATCGACTCAAAACCGATCTGAGGACGATCATTAAAATGTATACACATAACCTTTTTATTGTATTTTTGACTTTCGTCTAGCATACGCTTATTATTCGCTGTGTGATGTCGTTTAGTTAGCTTGATATTATTGCAAATCGATGCTAGACTTCACAAATAATTTGTAAACAACAAATTATTGAAAATATATTTAGCTATTAACGAGCAGTACATATTAAATGTCGATATATATTCATTTACTTATTATTCCAATACATTTTTAAACTTCATATAAATTTCAACAAAGCGATAGAATAACAATTAATTAGGTACATTTTAATTAATCATGCATGAAAGAATCATGAGGTTTACATTTCATTACATAATATTTTAGAGATCATACTAATAGAACTTGAAATTGACCTTTTAAATTGAGAAAAATATGAAAAAACATTTTTAATGACATTTCATTACACTGGAACACATTTTTTACTCTTAAATCTCATCATAAGTTCTGGGATTTATCATAAAACCATGAAAAGTTACCCTTATTATAAACGAAATGACAGTTAGTACCGTACGTATAAATAAACCTAAAACTATTGCTAAGTTCGTGATTTAGTCTCATTATCAAAATGCACTTGAGTTTTGTTTTCACAACACTACACACTGTAGGCACGTTTTAATCTTACAGTACCCGCCAACACTATACTAATTGTAGCATTAAATGATACGACTGATATTTACCTGACCATTTCTAATCCAATTCTTGAATGGCGCAGCCGGTAGGATACATTTGTACTGCGTTCAACTATATACCTACTTTACTAATATGACAAATGGCTTAGACTGAGCGTTCGAATGATTTTAAATCGATACAGCATATAATGGCCTTTGATAACATCCATATACGTTTGGTTTGCACAATATTACTGTGAAATGATCAACAATGAATCGAATTTGAGAATGATAGTAAAGTGCTCATTTTCAACCAATTCGATTATGTTATCATGTTTATTTTAATTATGTATCCTTGCCAACATTCGGCACCGTATTTAGTGACAGAGCTGACACTCGCAAAAATATCGGTGCATTATTTACTGCCGGTACTCGTAGCGCTGACGAGACCCAGTAATGCCCGACTCCTATATCCAACGTACGGATGACCGTCGATCTATCTATAGAAACGTTGTTTACACAACACAAAATGTATGACACTTTTTGACAGATAACAACGTTGCTATGACGATCGATCTACGGTCATCCGTACGTTGGATATAGGAACCGGCCATAAATCACTCGCTACATAAATCAGTCGGTACGACAGTTCTTTAACACTAACGTTCTTTTAAACAACAGTGTGGCGGTACAGTCATGTCACTCCCTACACCGTGGTGTAGTACAAGGGCGTGTGTTAGGAGTCTGGATGGAAGTGCGTGACGAGCAGTTTGGTGGCCTTGGCCAGCTCGTACGCGGCCGCGCGGAGCTCGTCCAGTGGAGCGGCCGCCGAGTCGCCGCACGCCAGGCACACGTCCGCACACGACGTGCGGAGAGATGATAGCACTATGGACAACTCGGGGTCCGAACAGCTCTGCAACAAGTAAATATTTACGTTCATATATACATACATACTTACATCACCCAGGTGAATAAGGTGAATAACGTTTTTTAAAAGTAATTTTAATGCACCCAGGTGCTTAAAGTTTACTAAAAGTGTATTTAATACACCTAGGTGAATTAAGTTTACGAAGCGATAAAATCACGCCTCTTTAGGTAGTCTTTGGGTAGGACCACGGATCTCCAGTTGCTACGATCTTGTACACCTCTTTCGCTTCGTATAGAAATTGGGAGTATTCTATGTTCTATGGAATGAGGAGCAGTGGGTGAACAAGGTAGTTATAGATGTGGCCGATAGGGGCATGGCGAGACAAATTCGACCAATTGTTGCCCGAGTATTATTAATATTAGCACAGATAATTTATGATATTAGCAATATAAAGAAGAGGTTTTACAAAGAACTTCTTGAACGGGGGGGGTATGGCATGCATAATTTTTGTGCATTCTTATTGCATTCCGATTGTATCTTATTTACCACCATCCAAGCTCGGGTCCTGAACGCTCGCAACCCGGGCATATTCTTTGACGTTTGTTCGCTGAATCCATGAACCTAGTAAACCTTGACGAACAGCGAGCATGCCGCCGAGAGCAAAAAATGTGCAGTTATCCAGTTTCGTAGTACAAAATTTGGAGCATCAAGTTTCCGGCCATACAAGAATACGGCACGTGATGAGGGACAAAAGATCGAATGCTTTGTCTCTTTTACTCACAACAGTGTTGTATATATTCGAATGGTGCTCGGGATTTTTGTGTGACTGAGAAAGGAATATACAGCGCTCTATTTGTTACTCTCTCTAAGGCTGATATACTCAGCCTAGTGGTGCAGTACCTGTGGAAAGAGTGCGAGCAGCGCGCGCACGGCGTGTCGGATGGCGTGGGGGCGCGGGTGGCGGGGCGCGCGCTCGCGAGCGGAGGCCCACAGCTCCTGTATGGCGCGGGTGACCCCCTCGGCCCGCCGCTGCACCATGTCCGCGCTGGGCAGCGCGTCCCCCCCCGCCTCCCCGCCCGCCTCGCCCCCCGCGCCGCCCTCCAGCACGCTCTGGGTCAGCGACCGCTCCAGGCTAGATAGTGTCGTCAGCTGGAACACAACACAGAGCTCAGCACGGATTATATTATCGAAGTTAAGCAACGTTCCGAGCGGTCACTACTTGGATGGGTGTCCAAGTAGTGAGTCAGCTGATGATGCAAGTGGCATTATCAGCTGAGCGCTTCCATGCTTGGGAGGGCACGTTAAATTGTCGGTCCCGGCTTTTAAAGTCGTTAAGCTATGACGGAGGCCTTTAGGCGGCCTAAAAACTACGTCACCAGAGTTGGCCACTTGCTCATACGAACGAACGAACGAGGACAGATTGAACAAATCTGCACAGAATCAGATTAAACACATGGTTCATTTGGAAATCATATAGAAAATATGAAAGATGTGTGGCAAGTGGAAATCAGTGGACTTTGCCTCCCGCTATGGGAAAGATGGGAAAGAGGCGGCATATTGTGATAAGGTATGATTAAAAACAAATCAGAAACGTCTCTCTAAGAAAATGTGGTCATAAGGTGCTGATTAAATGACAGGTATCTTCACGATCATTTCCTTTGCCGGTAAGTTTCTAAAGCAAGATATAATGTATAGGCGACAAGAAATTGGTTTACCACTTTTGATGACATCTCCCAGTAACATAATTATTCGCTAAGGATTATAGGAATGACAGATTCTGATGTAACAGTTATTCATCTGTCAAGCGAAAATAGGCCTTGTGTTTTGTACGTGCAAATGATATTCAGCCTTAGAGTGGTAAACCAATTTCTTGGTCGACTATACAACTGGAATTTAAACAAACGATTTTTTATGAATGACATTCATTCGATATACCGTCAATACCGTCACAAAGTAAATAAATGTAAAATGTAGGGTACTACAATTAGCTTCATGACTATAGATTTGTCTAATTAGATAGTCCGAAACCAACCAATAATGAGAGGTTTTTCTTTGGAGTATTAAAAAAATTTATATAATAGTATCTAGGAACTCGGTAGATGGCGTTACTTTTTACTACGTTACTTTTTTTTCAAGCTTCCTCCTATGGTGGTAATAATGAACCGATCTCAATCCGCGAGAGTGAAATAGAATGATTCAAAAACCAACAAGATAAAACGAGACCGCCATAGTACTTACCCGGGTTAGTACGATTTACCACCCTAGTAACGTAGTCAGTTCAACGCCATCTACAGAGTTCTTGGAAAGTATGTTTTTTTTTTAATACTCAAAAAGAAAACCTCTCATTGTTATTGAAGAGTGTTTGTAAGACTACTACCAATCCCATTATAGTTCAATTGTGTCAATTCTGATGTCGCAAAAACTAAACTAAACTAATTTGACAGCACTAAAATTGATACCACCCTTTTTATTTCGATTGTTATAAAAGGGAAGGCAACATTTTTAGTGCTGTAAAATTAGTTTAATTTTGGCGACACCTGAATTGAGACCAATGTCTACTTCAAACACCATTAAATCTACATTGTTAATCTAAGAATTGAATGATATGGGGTCTAAACAATAACAAAAAGAAGCTTTCCTATGAACTCTTAATAACCCTGTTATTATTTTACTTAAAAACGAGAAAGATCCGTCTGACGCTGTCTAAACAACATTAGAATAATATTCTCAATGGATTAATTACGTAATAAATTATAACCCAGATCCTTTTTAAGGAGTTGCGTTGGAACAGGCATTAGAATCACCGAGCATTTAAGACGAAACTAAAGTGACACTTGAAGTCCTACAAAAATAAACGATTTCCTTTCTTTCTTTCAATTTTATTTAGACCCCACAACACAAAATTAGTAAAATTAATCCAGATTAGTACCTGATGTTTAGTAACCTGCCAGTTATTCTTTGGTCCCTCCCTAGCCTCAAACATACTGACCGGTCGCTGCGCCGCTTTTAGCGAGAGCTTCGCGTCGCCCGAGTCTGAGCGAGTCAGCTGATCGGTCTCGAGACTTCTCCCTCTCTCTTGGGATTTCACACTATCCACCACATTACTAGTGCTCTCATTCATAGAGAAGTTTGACGTTATACTGTTATCGTCGTCAACGCTGTTCGTTTTCAAAACACTGTTCTCTTTAGTCAATTGTTCTACGATAGTTTGTAGGTTTTTTAGTTGATTCTTTAGGTCGGTTATAGTGGAGTCTTTGGTGTATAGTTCCTTCCTGAGCGTTTCTATTTCTTCTTTCTGTTCTGGTATAAAGGTCGGGGATTGCGTTCGGCGTAGTTCTATGCTCAGCGGGTGTTCGGCGGGGAGGGAGGGGCTGTACGTGGACGATACTGTCTCGCCTGCTTGAGGCACTGTGCTCGATATCTGTTCAATTTAAATTAACTATACTATATAAAGGCCAAATTCCGCGCCGACTGGACCATATTAGCGCAGGAGAGGGACGAATGGAGAGAGTGGGGGGAGGCCTTTGTCCAGCAGTGGGACACTGAGGGCTGCTAATAAAAATAAATATAAAGGCCTTTTTTAGACCTACGCGGTATTCGCTGCCGCTGTGGGAAGCGAAAATACCGCGCAGGTATTTTCTATGAAGTAAGCGAATACCGCGTAGGTCCAAACAGGCCTTATTAGACATTGGTAGAAATACAAATTGCTGCATTTCAATTTGCTGGGCATGGCATTGTAGTTTTGCCGAATTAAATCATAAATTTTTTTGTTTCTTTATTGCGATCATTGATAAGCAAAACACACCTCTTTTTGTTTAGGAATAAGTGTAAGAAATTATAAATAGACATAAGGTTAATTCAAATTGCTGGGCATGTGATTGTAGTCTTGTCATATTAAATCACACCCGAATTTATCTTTTTCCGACAATACCTACTACATATAACTCTATCTGTCTGTTACGCTTTCACGCCTAAACAACTGAATCGATTTTGATGCAATTTGTTACAGAGATGAGACAGGCTACATTTTGTTTGAGTCCCACCTGTGGGAAGCCGCGGGGAGCAGCTAGTTGTTGATATACGACAAACCGCAGGCTTATTACGTATCTCGCAACAGCAAAGCACATAGTAGTGAATTTTTTGCTAATTCGTATTATCTAAGAGCGATGACAAAGCCACTGGTCGATTGTTTGCAATCAGTAACACAAATTAGCTTTTAGATAATACGAATTAGAGAATTAAAAGCAAAAATTACACAATTATCGCTGTCGCGTTGCTTTTGCTTTGCTGTTGCGAGATACGTAATAAGCCTGCGGCTTTCCTATTAAGCAATAAGTATGAGAATATAACTTACATCGAGATCTATGGGCGTCAAGTGTGCGTAGTCCTCGTCGGAGGCCACGGAGTCGTAGAGCGGCTCGTCGTCCGACATCTGCGAGATGTGCTTCAGGTGACGCGCCGATACCAACGGGTTCAATGGACCTAATGCTGAAATAATATTCAATAATGTTTATTTGGACTCCTACCTTAGCACATGGCCTGTGGACGCGCTAAGTCGCGAAGAGTGGAAGAAGGGAAGGGAGGCCTTTGCCCTGCAGTGGGACGATTATGGCTAAATAATAATAAATAATAATAATAATGTTTATTACTATTGATAAATTTATATAGTCATGTTGGCCAAGTGGATAAGGTTCTGACGCAAATTGACCAATAATTCAGAATTATTATAATGACCATACACATAACGAAATGTTTAATAAACGATGAAGGAAAACATTGTAAGGAAACCAATTAGCTTACTAATAGCGTTGATGTGCTCGCCACCTGATACGTATGGAATGTTAACTTCTGCAAAATGTGGGTATCTACCAAATGTATTTGGACATCATCATCATCCGCAGCACGATTTCACACACTGCTGGGTATAGGCCTTCATTTGTTTATGCCTCTCCTCACGGTCTTGTGCTAGCCTCATCAAATTTCGCCCGACAACGCTCGTATTTGGACATAACGAGTATTAAATGTCATAAGTCAGCATAGCCTGAGATATCAGAAAAGACTTGCACAACACTCAAATGAGTTGGCATTGTCACTAAGTGGAACAGGAGGACAACAACATGTGAGACTAAAGAGAAGTGACATCCCCAGCCTTAGTAGCAGATTTGCATAGAGAGAAGAGAGCTGTGCAACAAGGAAGCTCTCTCAATAAATAAAGCCAAACCTACAGACTCAAAGTTGGCCAACCCATTGGCTTATTGTCTTAAAGACAGATTGCCATGAAGCAGAAAGAACAAAAAAAAAAAAAAGTATTAAATGTCACCTCTAGGCTGCAGTGTAGCGATGTGCTGCCTCCTCGTAGCATCGACCAGCACATCTCTGAGTAAAGCAGCCATCTCCGCTGCGGAGAGGCGCGCCAACTTCTGCCGGCCTTGGTTCCGCGGCGCGGACAGCGCGGGGTTCACGGGGAGGAAGGCCACGCCGTTACGTTCCAGTCCTGTTGCACTCGTCTGCCATACTGAGAAAAGTTTCATTGTAATTACTAGGGATCAAAAGCAGCTTCGCTCGTATGCTATCGCGTTCACTGCCCATGATGCACGTGGGCTGGTTGAGAGCGGTCGGCCGCGGCTCCCGCAGTCGTCTCCAAGGAGGGACCTTGGAGACGACTGCGGGAGCCGGGCCGTGAATGGGTTATCGGAGTTTAATACATCAGTAATCTTAAGTGTATAATCTAAGCGAGCAATTCTTGTATACTTTTATAATCCTTATCTCGGGAACGGCTCCAACTATTTTCATTATATTTTGTATGCAGGGGTATTAGGAGGCGATAAATCGATCTAGCTAGGTTTTATTTTTAGAAATTTTTGTTTTATTCGTGTTTTCAGGCAATGAAAACCGGTCACCCAGGAATTGAAGACAAATACTTAAAAATCTTTAACTAAAGTACATACAATATCCTTCTTCACAAAAAAGAGATATATGATTTGGTTGTACGGTCACATTATCAGTGTTTTTACAAATAAGTACTTACTTGCTTCCGTCTCGCGCCTGTCTATTTCATCGTAGATGTCCATTACAAGTTCCTCAAACAGATGGTTTGGTAACTGAAACAATAACAAATTCAAGAGTCATGTATCATTTACCCTCTTTACTTTCCTGATTCCTTTCTTGGGTGTGTCGCGGGTGGACAGGTGGATAGGTAATAGATAGAATCACCTAGCTAGCATTTTTTTTTTTTTTTTTTTTTTTAAAATAACCTATATTGTGTCCCACTGCTGGGCAAAGGTCTCCCCCATCTCCTTCCACTTCCCCCGATCACCAGCCGCCTCCCACCACTCCTCATGGAAGGCATCTATGTCGTCACGCCAGCGTCTTTTAGGCCTGCCTCGGCGTCGCCGTCCGTCTTCAGGCTCCCACTTGGTGACGACCGATGCCCACCTGTCGGGGTGCATTCTCCTGACGTGGCCCGCCCAATCCCACTTTAGCCTGGCTGACTTCCTGCCTACATCGGCAATGCCTGTTTTCGAACGTAGCGTGGTATTGCGAATCTTGTCAGTTCGCATAGCATAATGTGTAGCATATCTAGCATATAAGAAAATATTTATGTGATCCTAGAGGACTGAAATCTTAGAGAAAGTAAGATATACAGCGCTGTTTATTCCTTTCTCAGTCATCACAAAGAAGAATATATACAACATTCTTGTGAGTAAAAGAGACAAAGCATTAGATCTTTTGTCTCTCTGATGCTCCGAATTTTATACTACGAAACTATGGATTCACTGCAATTTTTGTCCCTCTCGGCGGCACGCTCACTGTTCGTCCAGGTACTATACTAAGTCCATGTTTATACGAAACAAAGTTTCATCGCAGAGTGTAAAGACTCACCAGCTGTAGTTTCCCTCTGGCCGCTTTGGCCACGTCCGTCATCTCGTGCGCAGACGCGGGCGGCGGCAGGGGGAGGGGGGCGGGGGCGGGGCCGAGGGCGGGGCCCCGCGCGGGCCGCGCCCCCGTCAGGAACCACACGAGCCGGTCCGGCGCCTCGTGGACCAGCTCCGACATGCGCTCACATAGCTCCACGTGACCTCCTTGTCTGAGGGATATCACACTAATATAATCACACTATCACATCACACTAATCACACTATCACACTTCACACTAATATTATAAAGGTGAAAGTTTGTGTTTAAGTAAGTATTTAAGTGTGTAAGTGTGTTTGTTACTCTTTCACGCTCTAAGGCTCAACTCACACCAAAAGAGCATCGAAGAGCAGCGAAGCGGAGCGCAGTTTCAGTGTCATACGAATTTCAACTTTATTTTCATTACTATAATACTTATGGTACTCTTTCCTGTGGATATGGCCGGCTAAGTTGAGAGGATGGTTTAGGTGCTGGGCGAGCCTATTCCATCTCAACAACGTCCAACGCACTAGTGTCCCGTTAAGTGTAGGCAAAAGCTTGCCTCCTGACTCTATATAAATCATCTAGTAAAGATGTAAAGGCCTTAGTTTTTTGAGTGAATACATATAGAGAGCACATATTGCCAGACTCAGTGATCAGTGCCCCCTCAGTGAACTCTTTTAGAAATAGAAATATTTAAAGCGCACTGACTAATAAGATATACACGCATTAGCTCTAAGAGCTGCCTGTGTATTATAAATAATAATAATAGAATACCTGGCACAGTCTGCGGGCGTGAGCCCGGCGTGGTCCCGGGCGGCGGGGAGCGCGCCCCACGCCGCCAGCAGCTCGGCCTGCGCCGGCTGCCCCGCGCGGCACGCCACGTGCAGACATGACGTGCCTTTCTCCTGAAACATATATAGCACCTCAACTAACACTTGAAAATGTATATTTGTGTACAAACAGTTGTGCAGTTGTATTTTAAAAAGCGGCAATGAGCTTGCAACTTCTTCATCATTTCAGCCCATTTCCACCCACTGTTGGGTATAGGCCTCCTCTTTATCACACCACTCTCTCTGATCCCTTGCGAGTCTCATCCACTAATTCCCGACCATGTTAACAATGTAGTTCGACCATCGGGTAGTTTATGAAACTAGCGCGAAACGGACACTGGCAGAATTGTGACATCTAAAGTCGCAGTAGCCACAACGAAGAAGCCAAGCCAAGCCTCTTGGTCATTGGGATCCCTGGGCCACCATTCTAGCTTCACCATTTTAGCTTGCAACTTGTAATAAATACAATTTAATATTTTGCATGAAGTATAGTCATGTCATGTGTCAAATAGATTTGGATGAGCCTTTGAGCACCCTCATACACTCAGATCTTCAGAGGATCTAATGTGTATCCTTGTGACAGGTACTTTAATTATTATTATTAGCCCTGAATATCCCACTGCTGAGCAAAGGCCTCCCCCCACTCTCTCCATTCATCAGTGTATAACCTATTTCTTACTGCATCAAGCAGACATGACTGTTGATAATATCTAACCTGATTGTAATAGTTAGGGTCAGCTCCTTGAGCCAACAGCCTCATGGCAGTATCAAGAGAGGAGCTCCTCACAGCACTGTGCAGTTGCCTCCCGAGTTCACTCGGAGGCTCATCCCGTCTCGCTCGCAACACATACGCTAACCGTAAATGCTTAGCCAGGATGAACTCTGATTTTATTGGGCTGAAATAAAATAATATAGATTGCTGCAGATATTCAGAATACATTCAATACCTATTTAATCTATGTTATAGAATTTAATAATACATTTGGTTTTGATTAAAAGCTTTTTTTATAGTCTTTATCAATTCCACAGTGCAATAAAGCATCTTATGATAAGAAAAACACTTTTCTTACTGCAATGGGTCTTTGGGCTGTGGTTTCTTCCTTAAGTGCTTTGGTGCTGAAGTGTCCAGTAAAGAATGCTCCCAGATGCAGTTTACATTCTGAGCAGTCAGTGCTTGCACCATCTACAAGAAAAGTTTGTTTTGATGTTTAACAAAGTCTTGACAATATCTTGACTTATTTTTTATGTATATTACTTTCTAAATTATGTGGTGATGTGTGTATGGTACAGCATTCAGTGAACTAGATTTTAGTTTAAATAGCTAGTTTATAGTACATTATTTATTATTTACACAGAATATATTTTATATGTTGAGGAAAACATTAATTATTACAAATTCCAGAAGTGAAGTCATAGTTATAGGTACATTAGATTGTTTTGCGAGGTCACAATTATTATATCCCTCCCTACACAAGTAGGTAGGTACCTACTTTAATAGTTTAGTAAATTTTTGTTTAGGTAATTACTGTATCGTAATATTGTGGTTAGTCAGAAATAATACATACAGCCAAAAGTGAAGGTGGCCAAGAACCCTGACGCAAAGATTTTACGTGCGAGATGTGTCGGCCCATGCTCCGGTGCACGCTACAACACTCCGCACAGAGCAGCAGTCCGCGGTTAATCGACGCCCACGAAGGATCTGCGATCATAAATAACACCACTTATCAAACACTGTGACACCAATTACGGCTTAATTAGAACAGGAACAGCGCCCGACCTGATGCCCCGCAATCAGCACACACTTCCATTGTCGAACGATGTTTAGATCTTGATATAATCATTTTGATAGCTCCTTTGAAAGACTTTGTCTCGAAACTCTCACTCCATTCGCTTCATTTAACTTTTTATCGTCATTTACGAAGTTTTCAGTTTGATACAAAAATAAATCACTGCACCTACGTCAATCAAAATAAAAACCAAAGACAACTTTTTGTTTTTCTACAAGCAGATTATAAACATAGACAATGTACGAATTTGGATTTGTACCCTAGGTTTTGTACCGTACACTACGGGTGACAACTGAACTGACACCTCACACCACACACTAGAGTTGCACTTTCAAGAATCGACTAAATAACGAATCAAGCAAAAAATAACATAGACAAAATGTCAAATCATTGATTTGACATTTGCTAAAAAAAACGATGTGTTTGTTTGTGGTATGGGGGAAACGAAACGAACACGTCACGTCAATCAAACGTCAGTCAATCGTTAGTGAAGAAATAAAAGAGGGTTTTCACAGAAGCCATAATTAAAAGAAGAAGAAGAAAAGAGGGTTATTTTTCGTAAACGAAAATGAAATATTCACTAATTTTAGGGCTAATTGCTTGTTTCTCTGCAGCATTAGCCGATCATGAAACTCTGGTCCTTGTGGACAGCCTAAATGTGAAGGAAACGCACTCACAGTTCTTCAAATCTCTGCAAGGTAATCAATCGATAGCGAGCGACGACAAAATGCCGGCTTTATTTAACCACAATATCCCATAATTTGATGTCCCTCTTATGTAACCAGCATAATTCAGTCACATTTCTATAAACATAGCTGTAGCTAGTTCTATCAAACAATTATGGAATCTATCTTTCAGACCGAGGCTACACCCTAACTTTCAAGCTAGCTGACGATGCCAATCTAATCCTCTCGAAGTATGGAGAGTATTTGTACAAAAATCTTATTGTGTTTGCGCCGTCGGTGGTGGAATTCGGCGGTCTGGTGGACACGGAGTCTATCACCAAGTTCATTGATGATGGAGGAAACCTCTTGATGGCTGGCACTGCGGCCGCCGGTGATGTCTACAGAGAAATTGCTTCAGAATGTGGTTTTGAGGTAACTTTACTTGTTAGTTCACTCTAAGCGTTAAGTAGACAGCTTATAAAAATATTAATAGTACCTACCTATAAATGACATTACAATGTACATTTTAGATGGATGAAGAATCCGCGGCAGTTATAGATCACTTCAACTATGATGCATCTGATGATGGAGATCACACCAGGGTAGTTGTATCTCCCAAGAACCTGATCTCATCACCCACCATTGTGGGAGAGTACAACACCCAGCCTCTGCTGTTTGAAGGCACCGGCCTCATTTTAGACAAGGACAACAGTCTGGTTATGCCGATCTTGACTGCTGACTCAACAGCATACAGTTACAACCCTAAAAGCCAGGTAAGAGATTGAAGTTCCACTGCATTTTATAGCTAAAATATAATATAACGTTTAGATGTTCATAACTGAAAATAGATGTAGAAACCCAATCGTAAAATATATTGGACCAATCTTGTTTGTCCTAATCAAAGACGATTAATATCTAGAAGACAGACAAAGGCCATACACAAAATCGTAACCCGATCCCGCAGTACCAGATAGCCTGAAAACTTTAAAACATCAATTTTATCCAAGAAATTTCAATACTTAGTAGTAGGTAGCAACAATATTCAATATTTAAACATTTTTAACTAGAAAGTAATTGAAATTTCTTGGATAAAATTGATGTTTTAGAGCTTTCAGGCTATTTTTTAGGGTTACGATTTTGTGTATGGCCTTTGTCTGTCTTCTAGATATTAATCGTCTTTGGTCCTAATCAAATGAACATGATATTTCCACATCAAGTTTGTGAGACTCTAGTTAAATTAATTCTAAGTTTCCGTATTATGCATGCTAACTTTAATTAAATAAGTGAGTTCTCACTGTTCATGGATATATAAGTAAGGATAATTTTTTATTTTGATCTACCTCTGCCATTCCCCTAGCCTAGACCTAAGAAATTCCCCCAGATGTCTAATTTCTCAGAAACAGGTCTGAGTCTGTTTCTCATCATTGTTTTCTCTACGATCAGGTCAAGGAGTACCCTCATGCTGTTGGCAAGAAGACTGTCCTGATTGCCGCCCTCCAAGCCAGGAACAATGCTCGTATTGTCTTCAGTGGATCTCTGTTCTTCTTCTCTGATGAGGCTTTCAACTCGCCTGTTTCTAAAGTCCATGTAAGTATCTATTTTATAAGAAACTAATTTGATTAGGAGTGGTTTGGGATAACAGCGCTGTAATATTGGTATCTTTTATTCATACTCCTTTTAGCTGGTATTCCAAGTCAAATTGAACACTTTTACTCTTTATAAAATTATAATCAATAAACTCATTTTAAATATTGGATTGAAGTTAGGTAGTCCAAATTGGTTGTACAGCTGTGCGTACATAAGTACAATCTACAGCTTATGCTTGAAATTGTTACCATTTCTTCTTTTCCATTTACCATTTACCTTCACCATTTATCTGTTTTGAAAAACAAACATGTATTTCTATGACACTAGTGAGTGACCCGTCCGGACTGTTTCTTCTACTAGAACATGCTTGTAGGTAGGTATTATACTGTAATGGTGTTTTTAAATATTCCCGCCTTTATCGTGTTTCGGTTCACTAACTTCATTATGGCTACGTATTTTAAAGTAGTAAGTATGTCATCTGTCACGTTGTCATTAGGACAGTGACAGATGTAAAATAAAATTAACATCCTCGTTCTATAGTGTTGCCGGATTAGACACGGCTGCTGGAAAGTCGCCAAGTTTTTGTCTCACCGGCCAGCATTAATTTAGCTTTTTTTTATAGTTTCAGGTTTAGTTTCAGTGTCAGATCTTTAGAATTGTCAAATTCGCATTTCAGATATTTTGGCTGTGCTTCACTTCATCAAAGTTCATTGAACCTTCGTTGTGAAATTGAAATGGTAAACAAATTTAAATATCGGAATCAATTATGGTTTTCTGGGAATCCAGGTATTCCCTGAGCTGGAAACCCGGTTCTTTCTTTGGTTAGATCGAGTGCCCTGGGCACGTCCTTCCTTTTATCTTTCGAAAACAATCAGTGAATTTTAATTACATCTCAGCTGGTAAGCATCTTTATAATGGATTTCCTATTGACGGCTGCAAATTCAGGAAGCCGGGAATGAATATTTGTGGTTTTTGCCGTAGGACTCGTCGCCGGCGCGTGCGCATAGCCGAACTCGTGGTGTCCTCCCAGTGAATATCCATCATTTTACCCACGAGTGGACGGAAGCCCTGGCGAGTGCTTTCCCGGCGAAGACGCGGCGACAGAGTCCAGCTGAGGATTCAGCTCTATCTCTCGGTGCTCGAAAAGAACCCCGTTCGGGGTAAGTTATCTTTTGTTCCACCGCCAATCCCTCAATGACGTGGTCACTGGTCAGTGAGTAATGAACGTTTCGTTCAACAGGTTCTTCGTTCTTCGGATTATTCTTCTTCTTCTTCTTCTTTTTCTTCCTTATACACCAACATCTCGAGTGACCAGCCGAGACCTCGCGGACGGGATCTCACCTGGAGCGGTGCTGTCTTCGCAGTGAGCGGGCCCCCTTCCTCTGAGACCGGCCACTGCGAACCTCTCCACGGTATCCTCAGTCTCGAGGAACTTCTTTCTCGGCTGAGTTCTTAATTATTTCTGTGCTGTTCTCAAACTAACTACAAATCAATCTACACACCTCTGGTTCTGCCTTCAGCAGTAAAATCTAAATTTAAGTTTCAACGTAAATGGTTGCTGGTAAAAGTCTGATCGTGTTGGCTCTCCACGAACCCTGTAAACCCTTCAGTAGTTAAGTTTCTTATGTAAGCTAGCCGTATCAATAACTTCTTAATTTTATAAAGGCGCCCAATTTTATAATTTATTCAAGATCATCAATAAAAGGTGTTTATTGAAACTCTTTGCATTATTTCACTCATTCCTTCTAGAATCCTCTAGCTTATAATTTCAAAACGTTACAGTGGCGCTCCAACTGGTTTAATCAGCCCAGCAACCAAAATTATTCAAAATCCTTATATAATTTCATTGTACTAACACAAAGAATAATATTGTGAAATATATTTGTTGTTGTTTTATTTCCAACTTGTATGTACTTATGTATTTTTGCCAAAATGTGTTCTTTTCATGTGTATCTAACTAAACATGGTTTTACTATGTTAGAATAAAGTGTCTAATAGTGGTATTTTTGTAAAACACAATTCTAGTGATACTTAGTTGTAAACTGGTGAATTTATAAACTTTATATCGGCTTATCTAAATAGTGTTTCTGCATAAATAAGAAGAGCCTAAAGTTTTATAGGCAGGTGTTCTGTGTTTAACTAAAATTAAAAGATTATTACAAAATTGTGATACCAGCAACCGTGGTTAAAAATAACTTGTGTTTTCAATAACTTTTATTCAAAAATACTTTCAAACTTTTCATACAAACTTACACAATTTTCATGGGTACACATTCTACTATACACACATACTTTAAATCTTACACATAGACATTACTTTGCATACATTCCTTTGTTTTGCAAGGTAACAATTTTGCAGGTTACAACTTTGTTTATTCACATTGCACAACAACAACACAATATTTTCATCTTCAAGTCAATCTTTTAGTATCCTTTCTTCTAGGTAACACAGCTTTAGTGGTGTTCATCCCACTTGGTAGACAGTAAATGATTCATCATAATCCTGTTTAGATGGTTCTATCCCCCATACAGTAAATGATATCGTCATGATCCTGTAGTGTTCCTAGGAAAGTCAAGGTTTGTTCAAACTTTTCAAGGGCTTTTGTGTTAGTATAATCTGATCTTGATAAACATACAAATAGATAAACATAATCAACAGTTAGTGCATTTGTTTAGTAGTTTTGAATTCTAAATTGGTTCAAAGTTCAATATTCTGATTTTGAAAGTTCAACTTTTACTTTTATACAGGGTGTAAATTTTTTGTATTTTTTTTTTATTTATTTTACCTATACAGGTTGTAAATTTTTTTTGTTTTTTTTGTAGTAGAATTCGATCTAAGTAATCATTATTCCTTCAATACATAGATAAATAGTTAATAAGTAAGATTAAATAGTACTTTTTAATTAAAATTAGGTGAACGACTGTTCTCATCTATTGTTCTAGTCATTCATTCCGATTTCTCTTCGGATTCTTATGGTAGGTACATTCTTGTCTTGTACTACCATGTCATTCTCACTCCTCCACTTCACATTTTCAGTGGAGGTGGTGAATTCGTCGACGCTCATAAGGCGATATCATGACCTTTCTCGGTCTTGGAGTTTTTTACAAAAACTTCCAAGTATCTGTAGGTCTCCTTGTTTTACCAGAGATTCACTGGAAAACAATCATTTCTCTCTCTGTCTTAGAGACAGATCGAGAGAGCTGGCGTTACACGTGGTGGAGTTTATCCCCCGGACCGTAGGTTGGCTACGGGTTATCTTGTCCTGGGTTGTTGGTTTTTGTTAGGTTTGTTTTGCTGGTGTTATGTTCTTCATTTTTATGTTGGTAGGTGCAGACTCGCTACCTCGTTGCAGTGTCGCGTGGTTCGGCTTTTCAGACCGCCACCCTTCACTTCACGCCGGTCTCTACGTGGATGGTTAGAATAAGGTTTAGTAGTTTAGGTTCTGGTTAGGTAGTTTAGTCGTTGGTAGGTAGGGCTTCATTTTTTATGGGATTTTTTCTTGTTCTGCAGTTTACTTTTCAATAGGAGGTTCCCCCATACCTAATAATAGCGGGTCGTGACTATTCAATAAGCCAACACTGGGTATTTGGTGGGAACTCTCTCAATAAAGTATGTAAGGTTCCACTAGGAGTTTCCCAATTGCTGATAGCGGGTCGTGACTATCAAAATAAGCCAACACTGGGTATTTTGGACGAAACTCTAGTGTGTTGGTTTCAGTATCCTCGATCGTTGGAGAGGTTACTGTTGCTGTTGCTTGTGGATGTATGAAAGTGGGTATGAAAGAGTTCGCGCAATGAAAGTGTTAATGTAAGGGACTGTGTGTTTGTGTGTGAGTGTCTGGAACTGCTTAGGATCTTCAATCCTAGAGAACTGGTCCCCAAGCCGTTTGATATTAACTACCTGATCTAAACATTAGTGTAAGCTTTGGTTTAGGTATTCTGGTCATCTGGTGTCTATTTCCGAATCCGATAGCACCATGGACTCGTGTTTCTTTTCCTTTTTCCTGAACTTAGTTTTTTCATTTATGGAATTTGGTTTTTTTCTTTATGTAAACGGATGTGGTCATCCGGGAATTTTCCTCCGATTTCATCGAAGAAAAATTCTGCCCGGCGTGGGAAGTATTGTAATGGTGTTTTTAAATATTCCCGCCTTTATCGTGTTTCGGTTCACTAACTTCATTATGGCTACGTATTTTAAAGTAGTAAGTATGTCATCTGTCACGTTGTCATTAGGACAGTGACAGATGTAAAATAAAATTAACATCCTCGTTCTATAGTGTTGCCGGATTAGACACGGCTGCTGGAAAGTCGCCAAGTTTTTGTCTCACCGGCCAGCATTAATTTAGCTTTTTTTTATAGTTTCAGGTTTAGTTTCAGTGTCAGATCTTTAGAATTGTCAAATTCGCATTTCAGATATTTTGGCTGTGCTTCACTTCATCAAAGTTCATTGAACCTTCGTTGTGAAATTGAAATGGTAAACAAATTTAACCCAGATAAGCCTGAAACTATTTTTTTTTTAAATCTTTGAAAAAGTTAATATATTTTAGTTAAATGGGTCCTAAGTAAAATATAAAAAGTTCTGAAAAAAATATCGGCTGTTAGGTTTTCAGGAAAACAGCCGTACTATATGTAGGACAGTAGGATAATAAGTAACTAAAAACCGTTGTTTGACAAAACTGCATGTAATAATTCCTTATCAAAAAAGGCGTACTAATGACTTATAAAACTTTGCTCTAATAATAAATGTTTATGAATAATAAGTCTCAAAACACTTTACACATAATCCAACATCGCATTTCTTACAGCGGGTCAAACATTTTTTATAACACAGCAGCGTGTTTGTTTTGATTGTGGTATAACCAAATGAAATGATTGATTTGGTCTCTTCTACTATCAGCGTGTTCATGCAGGGAAGATCGACTTGGCCCTCTTTTCACAGTTTTTCTTTTAGATTCAATCAAGGCTATCGCTACCCTCCTGCGAAAGCCTAGGTGGTCAAGTTTTCCATGGTTTTTCTTGTACAATTGCCATGCATTGTGTTCAGCAAGATCTATCATGTGTGTGAGTAGTGGCATATACCATTTCTTTCCTCTTATTCCAATTCGATTGTGAGATATATTCTCATCGGACCGGTCTTCTCCTCCCATATGTTTGATAGCAGTTTGATAGCAACCATATGGGGTTCCTTTATGACGCTTATTTTAGAATGCTCCTTGGACTTCAGGCCAATCTTCTGGAGATCTTTCTAGGTCTTGTTTTCTCCATGCGTAAGTCCGCCTGCGTTTGGTTCGAGGTGCAGCGGGTTCCTCTTTCGTATAACTCACAGGATCCCTACCTTGAACCAATACTTCTGCGGGTTGAAGCAAAATGTTCCGTAGTAAGTAGTTCACCGTCATATCCTCTTCCCCCCTGAATTTTCATCGGTTGGACAGTCAGGATCAACAGGAGGTGGTAGAATACAAATCATTCTTTCCCTATAATCCTCTTCATCATCAGGTATATTTTCCAATGCATCTAAAATTTCATGCGCAGCTAACGGCCTGTAAACAAAGAGGTACTCGCATTATCCTACTGTCCTGTATGTAGAACACCCCTGATTGTAACAAGTATTCTCCACTTCCCAGGTTCTAATTTCATAATTTTTTTGTTTATCATACAGAAGAGGTTATCAACAACATGATTCTACAAAAAATAGTAACTATTCTATAAACACCGATTTTTTATACATACCTGTTATGGGACATATCTGGAAATCACTTTTTTGCACACTTATCAATCAAATATTGCGTAAATAACTTAGAATAATTTCAGATTTATACTTTATATTCAATAACGCATAGCCTTGTCACTTTAAATCACAAACAATAATACCCGTAAATGGAGAGGGTAGTCGTAAATATTTTTTTATTTCTACCGACCTATATGTAGGACAGTAGGCTTATCTGGGTTAAATATCGGAATCAATTATGGTTTTCTGGGAATCCAGGTATTCCCTGAGCTGGAAACCCGGTTCTTTCTTTGGTTAGATCGAGTGCCCTGGGCACGTCCTTCCTTTTATCTTTCGAAAACAATCAGTGAATTTTAATTACATCTCAGCTGGTAAGCATCTTTATAATGGATTTCCTATTGACGGCTGCAAATTCAGGAAGCCGGGAATGAATATTTGTGGTTTTTGCCGTAGGACTCGTCGCCGGCGCGTGCGCATAGCCGAACTCGTGGTGTCCTCCCAGTGAATATCCATCATTTTACCCACGAGTGGACGGAAGCCCTGGCGAGTGCTTTCCCGGCGAAGACGCGGCGACAGAGTCCAGCTGAGGATTCAGCTCTATCTCTCGGTGCTCGAAAAGAACCCCGTTCGGGGTAAGTTATCTTTTGTTCCACCGCCAATCCCTCAATGACGTGGTCACTGGTCAGTGAGTAATGAACGTTTCGTTCAACAGGTTCTTCGTTCTTCGGATTATTCTTCTTCTTCTTCTTCTTTTTCTTCCTTATACACCAACATCTCGAGTGACCAGCCGAGACCTCGCGGACGGGATCTCACCTGGAGCGGTGCTGTCTTCGCAGTGAGCGGGCCCCCTTCCTCTGAGACCGGCCACTGCGAACCTCTCCACGGTATCCTCAGTCTCGAGGAACTTCTTTCTCGGCTGAGTTCTTAATTATTTCTGTGCTGTTCTCAAACTAACTACAAATCAATCTACACACCTCTGGTTCTGCCTTCAGCAGTAAAATCTAAATTTAAGTTTCAACGTAAATGGTTGCTGGTAAAAGTCTGATCGTGTTGGCTCTCCACGAACCCTGTGAACCCTTAATAGTTAAGTTTCTCATTTAAGCTAGCCGTAGCATCGTATCAATAACTTCTTAATTTTATAAAGGCGCCCAATTTTATAATTTATTCCAGATTATTAATAAAAGTTGTTTATTGAAACTCTTTGCATTATTTCACGCATTCCTTCTAGAATCCTCTAGCTTATAATTTTAAAACGTTACAATACATATAAACCTTCCTCTTGAATCACTCTATCTATTGCTGTATTAATCAGCATTAAAATACAACAATAACATGTAGATGTAATAACAAGAAGAATTAAACAAACTTGACACAAGCTCAACTATGTATCATGACAGGGTGACAAGACGAAGGCGGACCTCTCAGGCAACAAAGCTCTAGCCGTGCACCTCAGCGAGTGGGCGTTCGGTGAGCGCGGGCAGCTGCGCGTGCGCCGCGTCCAACACCACCGACAGGGCGAGACCCAGCCTTCAAACACTTACACCATCACCGAGACTGTGGTGAGTACTCTATTTATAAAAACTTTTATTTCTTGTAACATGGCATGATCGCGATAATGATTGTATCCTCATGGTGTAGTCTAAATGATTGCTGACATTTATTCAGTTTTTATAATGTGAAGAATTGAGGTGGCCACTTGCTCATACAAACTTACTGTGAAGTGAAGATTCAGGGCAATGGGCATGGCTTGCTTGGAGTCTAATTTTAGATGATTACTTTCCTACTACAGAATAAATAATAGTACCAATACCTAAGTGCCAGATTAACATTAGACACCTCAAGTTGCTTTGCATTCTCTCATTCTTGCAAAGTCGGCATAACTCAAAATGGATTTTACAGTAGATTTTAGATGTGGAATACTCTGATACAGGTATTTTCATACTTAAAAGGTCATCCCAAACATGCTCTTTAATCCCAAACCCACGAAATGTATTTACAGATATAAAAAATATTTGTATTTTTATTGTATTGTTGTTTGAAGTACGAACGAACTATCGCGCCAAATGAGGTTGCGTTATAGCATCATATTTTCCGGCCCATTGTTGCTTTGAGGTTGAGTTATGCCATCTTATTGTCGTCAATTTTCTTGTTTCATACTTTCGTGAGACTTTCCAGCACTAATCAGTACAACTATCTCCAGGTCTACAGAATCGAGATTGAAGAGTTGAAGAAGGGCAAGTGGCAGCCATTTGAAGCTAACGATGTGCAACTCGAGTTTGTGCGCATTGATCCTTTCATCCGCACCACATTGCAGAAGAAGCCCAATGGGGTTTATGAAGCTATCTTCAAAGTGCCCGACGTATGGGGCGTCTACCAGTTCAAAGTTGATTACGACAGGGTTGGCTACACAAGGCTGTATCATTCCACTCAGGTATAAAAGACTTAAAGCTTCTGAGTTCGCAAGAAAACAACTAGCAAAAGTAAAAAATATATAAAACCTGCTTTTTTTGTAAGGATAACAATATCACTTTCGAGATGCATTCTGTTAATAACTCCAGAGTTCCCCGTCAGATCTTCACGATTATTTTTTGATACCTAAACACTTAAAAAAAAAAACAAATTCGGCCTACAATTGACAGAAAAATCTATGAAAATACAAAAAAGAAGTAAACCCACAGTGGAACATAGAAACTGCTACTTTTTTGAAGTCAGTTAAAAATCGAAACTCTCAAAAAATTCGTAAACCCAAAATGTATTTATATAGTAATAATAACTTTTACTAACAATATTAAATCATAATAATGTTATTTATATTTCAGGTGTCAGTACGTCCCCTTCAGCACACGCAGTACGAGCGATTCATCCCGAGTGCGTATCCATACTACGTGAGCGCATTCTCCATGATGGCGGGCGTCTTCCTATTCTCATTCGTCTTCCTTTACCACAAGGATGACCAGCCCAAGTCTAAGACCGAATAAGCATTGTATGGGCAATGTGCGTGTGTAATTGCATTTTTAATATTGTATTAGAAATAAAAATAATAATTATTACTCAATTTTTTTTATTCAGAATTCCTTACATCCTTATGTGCTTGCTATATGCTTGCATAACATAACTATTGAATAGTTGTAAAAAAGTAAGATTGTATGAGCAAGTAAGTGGCCAGCTTTTTTGACGGAGTTTTTAGGCCGCCCTAAAGGCTGTTTTTTGCCTTTCGAAGCACTGAAGCATTTAGCTGTTAATGCCACTTGCGGTCACCCATCCAAGTTGTGACCGCTCAGAACTTAGCTTAACTTCAACGATGTATAGTACGAAGCGCTCGTGGCGAAGCTTGCTAAGACGTTCTTGATAGATCGTCGAAGTTAAGCAACGTTCGGAGCTGTCACTACTTGGATGGGTAAACGCAAGTGGCATTAATATCTGAGCGCTTCCGTGCTTCGGAGGGCACGTTAAATTGTCGGTCCCGGCTTTTAAAGTCGTCAAGCCATGACGGAGGCCCTAAGGCGGCCTAAAAACTCCGTCTCCAGAGTTGGCCACTTGCTCCTAAGAACTTTACTTACTTAGCGATGTATCAAGAAGAAGCGCTCGTGGCGAAGCTAAATAGGTAAGAACTTTGCTAGCTTCGCCACGAGCGCTTCATTGAATATTTTGTGAGTTTCAGAAACAGACAGATCTCGATTTCCTTAAAACTGATCTCAAAATAAATAATTATCCTAGGACATTCCACACGACGTCATCTAGTCCCAAGCTAAGCAATGCTAAGCAATTTAATGAGGCATTAAATTGCTTAGCATTGCTGCGCCACACAGGTCGTCGGAATATATTAATCGTCTGTAATGTTATTTTTAGGATTGAAATAAAGAATTTGAACGACAGGGGCCACTCATTTCACTGTTACTAACAAAACGTGAACGCACCCGTATCAAATGTCATTTCAAAGTTTGTGTTTTCTGAACGCAGCTTTCAAAATGGCAATGGCATGCATGTCATACATACTGGCTTTTGTAAAAATTATTTAGAAAAATCGTGTGATTTACCGATAAATGCCTAGAAATTTTGTTATATCTGTGTAAGAATTTAGTGTAGTGCCCAAAGACTGCTCAATAAATAAACAAAGTGTGATATTAGTGGATTTTTATGTCAATCGTGTAGGCAGTGAATTGGTGTCGCCGTATTTGCTAGGATAATTGTTAATTCTTTTCGCGAATTTATCCTCGTCAGTGATTATTTGCATGTTCGTACATCAAGTTCGGGATCGGCGACTAGTTAGCAGCCGCGTCGCCTGTTGCAGTGATGTGTTTACATTTGTAACTGGCCCAGTGAGTGAGTACATGATGTCATAGCATTGACTACCTAAAATATGTTGGCTTTGTGCCCACCCGTTTTCCTCCTGTTACAATTGATCACAATTTCGGGGTGATATACATGCGGAAAAGGCGCAATGAACCCTTTAGGTTATGACCAACCAGTTTCTGATTTATGCTAATTAGTCTCCCTTCAGAGCTGCTGGTGTTAACCTGTTTTGTTTACGAATATTCGGCGTTATCCTGAGTACATAGGTAGCTATAATCTATTCAAGAATTTCAATATATATTTCATAGTTACTGTTTCTTTCTAATTTTAACCACAACTTACTCAAACTTAGCAATACGCAAAATTTATTGATAATTTAGATTTTTTATTCCAATCTATTCCAAAGATACAATAAATAAAGCTGCTGCAAATGTTTACCTTACAAAGACTTGTTGTGCATAGATAAGGTGTGTGTGCAGCTAATTCAATTAGGTGCATCTGACACATTGCGTTGTCCAAGGTTGTCCTTGTGACCTTATTCACTTATCAAGTTCATTCCCAAGTTCAAAGAATCTTACATTAGTAGTTTGTATTGAGTTTTCAGAAACATACACATATGGCCTGTAATAACAGGGAAAGATATTTAAACAATCTTTAGTAACTACATCCTGAATGATCTTGATAAAGTTTATACAATTTAATTATAAATTCAACAGTTGGTTGTATTTATTTGTTTTATAATAGCTGCGCCTCATGGTTACCTGCAGTGAATAGTTCCCGTTCCCGTGGGAATACCAGGATCAATAGTAGCCTATTTTGTAATTCAGGGTATAAGAGATTTTGGTACCAAATTTCATTCAAATCTGACCAATTGATTGAGAGTGAAAGAGTAACAAACACACTTACATACTTACACACACAAACTTACACCTTTGTAATATTATAAGGACTCTAAATAATTATTCTAATTTGTATAATATTTGTTTCAGAAAGTAAAGTGAATGATTGGAGATGGACCCGTCTCGACGGCAACGCACCCAGACCAGGGCCACGGCTGAGGAGCAGGCCCTTGATCAGATTGCTAAAGAGGTCAGTGCCTTCTTCCTGACAAAATTTATTACAAAATATGGATTATAATTATTATGTCCTGATTATACATAAAAACACATTATTCAATAGCTAACATTTATTCAGCTAGGGAGCTTGGTAGCCAAGTGAGGGTATGAAAAACCATGTGAATCTATCTACATATTACAACTTTATTGTAAGCCCAATAAAATAACACAGTAAAACTAAACCCTACATAGCTATAATATAACAATACAATACTTGGGGAGTTACTCAAATAAAAATTAAGTTGACTTAGATATTGTCAATGGTTCGATTCATCCAGAGAATCTTCATTGGGTCCTGAGTATGAGTATGAGTATGTTAACTCCTCTCGGGCGCGTCTTACATCCAAGTAATCTTCTTCTTCTTCTTCAGCATATAATTGCCCACTGCAGGGCGTATGCCTCTCCTATTTTTCTCCACACTGCTCTATCACTGGTCTTTCTGGTCCAGTCTGTCCCAGCATGGGCTCTAATATCATCAGACCATCGGGTGGATGGTCTGCCAGCGCTCCTCTTACCGAGCCGCGGTCTCCACTCTAGCACGGATTTGCTCCATCTACCGTCTCCGCGTCTGCACACATGTCCGGCCCAAGCCCACTTTAGTTTAGCAAAGCGGTATCCTACGTCTACCACTTTGGTGCGCTCTCGGATAATGGTGTTGCGGACTTTGTCTCGTAGAGATATTCCAAGCATAATCCGCTCCTAGCTCTTTGAGTAACTTGGTAGCCAAGTGAGGGTATGAAAAACCATGTGAATCTATCTACATATTACAACTTTATTGTAAGCCCAATAAAATAACACAGTAAAACTAAACCCTACATAGCTATAATATAACAATACAATACTTGGGGAGTTACTCAAATAAAAATTAAGTTGACTTAGATATTGTCAATGGTTCGATTCATCCAGAGAATCTTCATTGGGTCCTGAGTATGAGTATGTTAACTCCTCTCGGGCGCGTCTTACATCCAAGTAATCTTCTTCTTCTTCTTCAGCATATAATTGCCCACTGCAGGGCGTATGCCTCTCCTATTTTTCTCCACACTGCTCTATCACTGGTCTTTCTGGTCCAGTCTGTCCCAGCATGGGCTCTAATATCATCAGACCATCGGGTGGATGGTCTGCCAGCGCTCCTCTTACCGAGCCGCGGTCTCCACTCTAGCACGGATTTGCTCCATCTACCGTCTCCGCGTCTGCACACATGTCCGGCCCAAGCCCACTTTAGTTTAGCAAAGCGGTATCCTACGTCTACCACTTTGGTGCGCTCTCGGATAATGGTGTTGCGGACTTTGTCTCGTAGAGATATTCCAAGCATAATCCGCTCCTAGCTCTTTGAGTAACTTTAAGCCTCTGGATGGTTTTTACCTTCAATGACCACGTTTCGCAGCCATAAGTCATTGCTGGAAGAACGCACTGATTAAAAACCTTTGTTTTTAGGGATTGTGGTAGCTTTTTGCATTTGAAAACCATTTTTAGTTTGCCAAATGCCAATCCAAGTAATATACCTGTGTTATTATAATGTCAGTACAACTCGCAATAGTTTTGAAAGTGCAGTAGATGGATTCTTTGATTTGATCATAACATCTTGTTGGTGATCTGCTTAACAATCGTTTGCCTTCAATGTTTCCCTTACCATTTATAAATCAGCCCTTTACAGAAACTATTTACAATATTATTATTTATTATATTGGTATTACAGTTTGTTCCAGTGATCAGTGAGTTGGTAGTGATCAATTGATATATCTAGTCAGAAAACCAGAAATAGTAGTGAATCATGCTTGGATTCCATTTCAATGCAAGCTGATATTAAAACAAGTCACACTTCCTAACTTTAAACACAGTAAAATTTTTAAACAAAACTGGCCTGAGCATGTGGCTAACTGAGGGCACGTTAAATTGTCGGTCCCGGCTTTTAAAGTCGTTAAGTCATGACAGAGGCCTTTAGCGACCTAAAGACTCCGTCACCAGATTTGGCCACTTGCTCATACATACGAACTAATTAGACCATGAATGTGTATCAGAATTAAAATAGAGATCTCACCTGTGGTGTTGAAATTCGCGCACAAAGTTAACTGACGGACGCGCGTGCCTCGGCTACCGGCCTTTTCGGCTTAAAATGTGTCGCACAGTGGGATGTAGCACTGCATTGTCTAGGAATAAATATTTAAAACAAAAATTCAATAAGAAATGATGGAATATGCTTCTAACCAAGACCAAAGATTATTTTAGACCTTATCATCGCTTTTGCCAAGCCTTTCGAAAACCTGACAAAATCAGATGTCCACTATGCTTGGATTTATTGGACCTATGACGAGTATGTAGATAGTTGTCAAAACGCCACGTAACCTAAATTAACGTTATAAAAATTGCTTCAGCCTTTGCATCTTGGGGCTAAAAGCGACTATCATCAATAGTAAAGTTTTTATTCGTGCATTTCAGTGTTAGGAAAGGTTAAATTATAGAGTTGGTTTTACAGGTTATTCAGTACTTTTGTTTTATAATGGTTGAATCCCGCCGTAAAGGGTGGCTAGATCAATTTCGATAAATATTTCACGTGACTGTCGCTTGCTAAATGTGATGGTTGAGCGCACTGTTATATAGCCCACTGTGCAATTTGCCACCTGTTGATGGTCGCAAATGAAGACGTGATCAAAATAAACTTCCGCATGCGCCCGCGCATCTCTTAGCTGAAACTGCATTAAAAAATTATGACTACGATGTAGTAACACAAACATAGCAAATTGTAGTATTTTTAAATACTACTATTACTACATTCTTTGCTTTTGATTCTGACTTCTAGCAGTTCTAGAGAAAAATAACGTGCAAACAGATTTTTTGTAGGTAATTTTAATTTATGTCCCTAACTATTGGGCAGTTTGGCAGAAGATAACTCTCATGTGATTTACATTCATTTTCCTTAGGCAAAGTCATTAAATGTTCCTAGCATATTGATTTGGGACAACCCTACCGAAATTTTAAACGTAGACGCACATACATTGCATCCTATGACGCTGAGCAATATGACATTTGTCGAAAATAGCCTGGCGCTCCCGCTATTTAAAATGTTCGGACCCTCGGCGCGGCGATACGAAATTGTAGCCGCGCGAATCATTTGAGAATCAATTCTATTCATTAGTTAACTGACACTGATAAAAACTGATATTGGGATTGGAAAAGGCAGTGAATATTACAAAAGAATAGGGCCACAAAAGAACAGAGCCGGGCTTATTATTAAATAGACACGTTCTTGGTTGGTCCCTCCATAGGACGTGGAGATATCTTCATCATATTACGACATCTATAAAATGCACATCGCACCGACTACAATGAAGTCGATTACGTCTCTGCCTAAGTTTAATTCCCTATATTTAGAGAATGAAACTTAGGCCACCTTTATTGCAATGGCCCACGCCTAGATCTGTGCCTAAATCCTCCAAGCTTTTCCTAATGAAGTGCCTTCCTTGCTTGTTTATTTCGAAGTTCGTCCGAAGCACAATTGTCATGTTCGCATTCGCACAACAATCATCGATCGATCGTCACGAATTGGTTCAAAGTTCTTAGATGTAATATAATCTGGAGTGGAGACAGTCTCATTAGTCTTCAGACTTCAATATAAAGTCATTCATTAGCCTAACAATTACAATTAAGGGGATGTGTGTTTTATATAGTATATTTTTTTAATGGTTTATGATTTTAACTAAGCATAATATAAGTTAGGTTAGTGTAGTAACTTAAGTCCTAAGGTATAATAAATTGTTCTCAGAAATCTCAGCCAAGTAACGGAAACATTTGGCGTAAACATGAGATTACCTACTGCATTCTTGAATACTACAAAATGACCTTTCCATTTTTGTAATAAGTATGGCGCGGTTAACATTGAGTGTCTCGGTTAACTCGATTTACTTCTCAATTTCTGCACGATGATAATTACAGGTGTAATTTATTACAAGATACTATAACGATGGACATAAAACACCTGTTGGCACTATGAATGTAAACAAACTGTTTTTAGTATTTTCTAAATTTTCATAAAGTTAAAAAATTTAAAACTAAATTTGTATACTAAACCGTATACGGAAGTTATATCCACCGAAAAAACGACGATCTCAGTTAATTCTGGTGAATGTACTCGAGCAAAAAACCCACTTTGAAGCACTCTTATTGCATACCGTTACATGATCGTTCAAGATAAATGTGTCCATCCATCCTGTCGCCATTACCATTTTGCGTACCGCGGTATACCTGCTCCGATATGCCTTGTACTGCGTTAAGAAGTATGCTAAATAGGTCATGCAAAAGCTGGTTATCAAGGGTCGTTGCCCTGATTCCAGGCCAATCAATATCCGGCCTAGTTCTGCACAGCGTGCGCATGGGAGCCTGCCAGTATCCAGAATGCATTACGGAAGGTCCGTTGTATAGGCTCGCCGGTAAACGGGTTTTGTTGCGCCGTATTGCAGTTTTGGTTCGGTGTTTCTGGTGATAAGTGCAGGATATAAGCGGGTGTTGGTTGAGACGTAATGTTTCTTTATACAGTGGCTTAATGCATTGCAAACTCGTCACCCGTACGGTGTGTTATGCGCATACATGCAGACGACGTGTGTGTGATTTTAAGTTCTATAATTTCACTTGTTTGATAGTACCTATGTTCGGGATAAATCTTGCGACAGCAGTTTAAGTCTTCCAACATATTAACTCGATGCTTCCACCCGATTAAGTTTGAATTTGGCATACCTATATGCTATGTAGGTATACTCAGTGACAATGAGACAATTTGGGGGAGTCAGGAATTATTAACGAATCTCGTCACCGAATGGCAATCAAATCTCCGTGCCTCATTAACTAGCTTGCTTTGAAATTGAAACCCTATATGGGGTCTACAAAACTTAGTCACTGTTGAAGTCACAATAACGTCACTCCATCCGTAGTTTTTCTGGTTTTACAATAAAAATAAATCTGAAGGGAAAAATATTCTACCTCTGTACCCAATATATTTAAAATCGAAAGTTTGTTAGTTTGAATGCTAATCTTTGGAACTAGAGTTCGGATTCAAAAAATACTCGTAGGCAAAGGCTTTAAATAGGTGAATTATCATCATCAAAATGCAGCTAGTAAACATTATTCTGGTATTAGAAATCTAGAAACTGGTATCAGAATTGTCTGCTTAGCGTGCAGCTCCATCCAGCCTGACTGCTCTGACGTCAGAGCTATCGATCGGTCTGGCTCCACCGCCCCACACTCCTCAGTTTGGCTTATGCAATTTTTTGCCGTTCTGTCGCGAGATTTTTACATTTGCTTAAATTTTAGAAGTAATATTGAGTATTGTTGTGTTGATACTCATGAATGTTGTGAATTCAAATTACTTATCGCAAATCTATCAAAACTTTATTAGTCTTGGAAATGATCAAACAAAGATCTTTCGTAATCGGTTGAAGGACCCTTAGTGCATCCTGAATTCTTCACGATTATCGATCCTGCCTTCCGGGAGGTGGGAACCTCCCTTTCCTTTTAATACCATTTCTACGTCTAGACTTAAAGGATATGTTTGGTATCGCCCACCTTGCTCGTTAGCCGAACAATTGTCTGCACTTATCTCGGTTTGTTGAGTCATTGGTAATTAGCGTCAGGCATGATGTTACTTTCATGTTATTTAACCTTCACACTAATATTCAGATATAATTTAAAACCAGGAATTCTGCAATTAGTAAACCGTTTCCTCATCAACGTTTTTGAATGCTTTATGCAATACTTCCTTCATTGGAATAATTGCGCCACAATTTTGATTTGATTTTATTAGACGCGGATCATTTATTTAACTTTTAAGTCGGCACGTTCTCACGTGCCTAACCTAGTTTACGAGATTGCGTTAACACAGTATTGAAATATGTAATAACAAAATAATCGTTCTTTCTAAATATCGTAACAAGTTCAAAAATAAATCTGTTTCGTAAATATTACCATAATCATAATGATACAAACTTTGTATTCTTTAGTAATTCTGCATTGCATTTTAACATCTCGCCGTGTGGTAATTTCGGCCGCTAATTCTCACAAAGGATAAGGGGGTTGTTCCTCTGGGCGGGCGGCAAGAGGGGCGTCCTGGGCGGAGGAGGGGGGACTCCAGCGTCAACGACCGGCACTCGTCTGTCTGCGAGCGCAGGGGAACACCGTCCCATGCTGCACCCAGACCGGCTTACTTTCAACTTTCGGCCTTTTCGGTCGCTCGTTTTTGTCGAGAACGGATAACTTTGCGCAGCGACGTTCCTCGACCGCGTGAGGTAATCGTCGTCGGTCGGCTGTGAAAATTCCGCGAGTGGATTGCAAATTAACAATTTGGCCAACGCATGATGCGCTTAGTGACCGCATCAACGTGCGACCGGTAACGTCTTTCGGAATTTGGCACGCGACGGCTTTATTTGCCCGATTAACTGGATGGAATGACGTATTGAGCACATTCTTGCAATCTATTCGACTGCACGCTGTCGAATAATCCGTGGCGTCCGCTCGCCGGTTTCGGTGACACAATGCCGCCGGTGTGAAAGTGTAGACTGCATCGATCTAAAATAGACGTTTTTATTTACGAACAATGCTTAGCTAGAGCGGGCGCTTCCTAGTGCGTTGATATAATTTTACCATGCTCAGGTGTGCGTAAGACTTGGGAAGAGCTAAGCTAGTGATTTGACAATGGTTCGTTTGGGGTTGGCGATGGTTGTCGGCGTGGCGCCAGCGCTGGTGTCGTGGTGGCGCGGCCAGGGTCCGCTGGTGCTTCCGCCGTTGGGGACGCCGACATCGGAGAAGCCACTGGTCCTAAGTCCGGACAAACCGCTGCGAGCGTGGCCGCCGCGGCGCTCGCCGTCCCTCTCAGACTGCCTGGAGAGCAGCAGCGATGAGGACTCCTCCTCGGCTCGATCGATAGTCTGTCTAGTCAGACCTAAAGTTGTAAGTCATTATCGTTTTTGTTTAGTTACTTATTTTAGTATAATAATATACATGCCTAGCCTAGCCTTATTACTAGTTGATATTAGAAAATATTAAATAAATTTCTTTATATTTTGACGCAGGAAGTTGATGTAACATATTTTTATTATAACATCAAGAAGTCGTACTAAGTCCGTTCCTTTTAGGTAATGTTTATTATGTTATTTTAATACAACTGGTTTTCAGTGAAAGCTGTTTTGCATACACACAAAATGGAATAAGCCAATGCGACATTGTTACAACATCATGCTAAACCCGTCATGTCATCACAACTTAACTGCGTCCTCGTCGATTACGTGATTATCAATAAGTCGTAGAAACCACGAACAAATTATCTATGCGTTTTTATCGATCTGATTCTATTTGATACGATCAACTTGATTTCAAAGTTCAAGGTCTTGAGAGAGGGGTTTTAATATATTTAGCTTGTCTTTAAAAATGGTAGGTAATTAGATAGGTTCATGTTTCAGTATTTTCAACTGGTGAATAATTGATTGACTGACCGTATTTATTTACGTATTACGTATTCACCTGTGTTTACTTGGCAGAAGGCCCCTGCAATCTTGAATTTATGTTTAGGTTCTGACATTCTCAGTCAATTAATAACAATGCCCGCATGTTATGGCCACGCGACAGACGGGCCCGAGAGGTGAATCACACAGGCAGGACATTTCAATGACTTCTAAAAATAACGAGTCCCGTAAAGAACTCCCCCATCGTGACCGTCACGTCATCGTGATTTAAAGCCCTATAAATGTTTGTATTCTGCGTGTTTTCGTGTAAATTATTGAGTTTCATAATCATTAAAATGGACATAATACAGTGGATGAGATGATTAATATGGATTCAATCGAACATGTTTGAAGTGTTTTGTAAAACCTCGATGATGGGTTTGATTTGAAATGGAATCAAATCATAAAATACTGAGTAGGTTATACATTTTTAACAGTGTTTTAATTTCGATAACCGAAAATACTCGTAGCTAGATCGAATATCATTTGGAATCTTTTAAATAATTGCTAAGTAAATAAATTATAATAGTTTTCCTTAACTTTCGCGATCACAATTCATATTTATAAGTACATGTACACGGGGTTTTATCGCGTTATTTACCTTATTTCTTTACTTCCCGACGTTTCGGTTATGTTGCAATAGCCATGGTCGCGGGTGGACTGGAGTATGCTTCAATTTGAGTTTCGTTGTGTAAAGTAAAAACGTCGGGAAGTAAAGAAATAAGGTAAATAACGCGATAAAACCCCGTGTACATGTACTTATAAATATAAATAAATTATTATGTTTTTCGATAAAATTGTCGATTCTATAAAATATTTTATAGCGGGTCAATAGTACCATACAATCATCCGCTCTAATGATTCACGGTCCATAAAAATTGTCGTCGCATTCCCGTTGATCAATCAATGCAATATAAATAGCGAGGAGCAAACATCGATCATTCACCTTTGCTATTACGAAAGCGTACGTGTGGAATAGATGCGTCTCGCAAATGTCAAGATATTTGTGCCCGCGTGCGTCGCACGCATCACATACGCGTGTGCACGCCATCCTTAACTAGTTCGACGATCCCGTTTGATTTCCAATACTAAACTTGTTTATACTACGGAGAAACTCTGAAGCTTCAGGGCTAGAGTAGAACCTTACCTTATTTTTCTTGTTGGAACAGCGCTGGCTAGTCAAACCTAGCTCTACACTCCTAATCACTTCTATGCGACACACATTGAAATCTGTATGCAATAATCGGCTATTCTGTTGATTAGATTAACTCCAGGATGTAGATGCAAACTATCGCGAAGTCCGTATCGAGTTCTGATGTTTAATTTAATTTAGAAATTATAGTTTACGCTCCGGGATCCGTGTTAGTAAAAAAGTCCCTAAAAAAGTCCAAAAAAGTCCCTGGCAGTGCTTAAAACGGTATCGTATAATGAGTTCCCGATCGCGGTTGCTTTTTGCCTCGGCGGCACCGATCCGCGTCTTGTCGCGTGGCGATACCTCAATTACTTTTTTACATCGTACCGTACTTCCCAACTAGCAAAACGATCTAAATGTATTTGTATATCATTGACATAAACGCTCTATATCCTTGATAGAAATGTGTATACAGCAGGAAAAGGGCCCCACTTTTAGAGCTTTTCAGTGATATAGTGCTTCTTTTGTAGCTCCACTTATGGCTACTTGGATACATGTGATACTGATATCGAATGTTTGATGATATATTGGCTCCATGTGATTATTAATAACACGTGACTGTTTTCAATGCAAATATGGCGGGACTTTTACCAGAAAAACATTTATAATTTGATAAATGTACCTAATCTTATTATACAATTTGCAAGTGTGTGTACAAAATCAAAAATAGTGCAATGTCACGTGCGCTTGCAATTTTATTGATAAATTAGTAGTATAATATTATTGAATTTTTAAGTGCCCCCCTTGAATTCACAGTATTTAATTAAATAATAGTTATTTAATTCTTGTAAATATTTCTGAAGGCACCAATAGAGCTTATTAGCGTTACTGTTGCTGATATATAAACGATATTCAGCAACGTGCGGCCATTTTATAAACTTTAATACAGAGATGTAGATGCTTATATCCAGCATGTTTGTGATATAATAGCTATAACGACAACAGATATATTATAGGTTAGCTATAATGGTGATCAATATATCACAAGCGATATATTGGTGATCTTAGAGCCACATTAGTTCACATTTGCGTTATATTGGCTCTATGAAATCTATTACTCAGCTTATTAGCTCTTTATCAAAGTTTTGAGTATTGATTTACAGCTGCGTTATATATGCTGTATATAGAAGCAGAGTAAACGTTTATAACATAGGTTTATATCGCAATTTAGCTCTTTATCGTTATTAAGCTAATACATGTTAACCAACATCGATATACAGTAAGCAGTAGAAAGCGTTACTTATATACAAATGTAATATCAGTGTTCAGTGATAAAAGATTGGCTGTTATCACAGTTTTGCTTGTTGGGTTCCAAGATGCGTTCTCGCACACTTTTTCCGCGTGTTTTCTTTTCGCTGCTAATAAGTGTTCGATCTGTGCGTGATCCAGTTTGATTCCATGCAATCACGATAGTAATAAATAGGTTACAGTTATAATAAAGTTGTGTATTCACGTTATGAAAAGATTGGCCTTGTTTTGGAAAACATGATTCTCATCGTTTTACACAAATAATGCAGTTAAGTACATGTTTTATATAATAATTTCTAAATTAATTTCTCTCTATATTAATTTCTAAAATCTTCACCTGACCTTGACTTGTAAACTTATAAGATGAAATCTTGTTCTGATTGTGCCTGTATAAAATAATGAGAGAGATATATTCCGTTCAATCAAACTCAAAATGATATGTGTGAAGGTCGCCGGCAAAGACGTGTTACACGTTTGATAAAGTTTGACCAGTTTTCAATGTTGTTGGGAGGTCGTCATAAGCTTTCACATTTTTGTACTAATTGTTAGCTTGTAAAAAGTAATTTATTATTATAACCATGGTGAA
This sequence comes from Xanthorhoe designata, assembly GCA_963582015.1. Classification (NCBI taxonomy): domain Eukaryota; kingdom Metazoa; phylum Arthropoda; class Insecta; order Lepidoptera; family Geometridae; genus Xanthorhoe; species Xanthorhoe designata. The sequence continues at coordinate 12,489,013 of OY757036.1, forward strand.
ATTATGTTTGACTTTCACATTTAATAATTATCAACGTTATACGCAGCCCGATGGTGGTATAGGCTTAAGTTCGTGCACGTATTCAGTTGACTCTACAAAGAATGTAGAGCATTTTTATTTACTGGTCACAAACAGCGGCGATAGCTTCTGTTCCTGTATTGTCGCACATTACGCAAGCAGTTGCCCATTGTGCGTGAGATAGATCCGTGACGTCCTTGCACCTTTGTTCAAGTTCCGTTGTGTGGCCGAGAACGAGATCTTATATCGCCTACTTACCTGCATTGTCAACACACTGGGCTTTTACGAAGTATATTCAGATAATGTAATTCTGAAAGTTCTACATTATGTAAATAATAATGAATTTACAGAACTTCGTTCTTAACGTTCTACTTAGATTATAACGAAGCAAGTTTGACGACGCCGACGCCTTAATTGAATTAATTCTCATTCATTTATTTGAATTTGATTACATTACATACTTTTTTCCTTAGGTCACAGACCCAAAAGGTTTAGATTTAGAACAAAATTTGTTAGAGGTAGAGTGAAATTAATTTGCTCGTTATGTATCAAACTTTATTCTTTCATCATTAACCAATGTTGCCAAATGCTGCTGATCATAGGCCCCCCTTCAATACCGTCCTTTTTTTAATGATCCGTTTCCAATATACCATCACCTTAGAAACATAGCTGATCTCCATGCTATTGTCTAGTGTGGTCGCATACTTAACTTTCATTGCTTTCCTCCACGTCCTAGGAATTCCAATTATAACTTTCTCACTCACCAGCTCCTAATACGAAAAATCTTTCGAAACCAATTTATTTTGGTCATAACTGCAATGAGATAGAAAGCGTGAGAAACGTGACAGCTACTGTAGCCATGCCATGGGCAGATCAAGTGTTGCTTGAATGGATAACGTTTTCTTTCCTGGAGGCAGCGGTAGTGGTCATTAGTCTTGGTAACTACGTGGGAAACTGCGGTCTTGGTGTTGTTTGTTTCCCGGTTATAGCAATTTTCTGAAGCTGTTTCTATAGCATTGTGAATAATTCTACGTCCTTAATTAGTTACTAGTTTGCTTATAACATTTTTTATGAACCTAAACAAATTATGTTACAAAGTAAACTTCATTAAAACTTAGAAAAGAGCCCAACATTATGTTTAGTTCATTTTCCCTTCAAGTTGTAATGAGTCTGTCGCCCCGAAGCACCATCAATCAAATTTTATGAACGTTTCAGTTACAAATATAACCATGACACATTAGCTCTGTCTTATTTATCACCAAGTTTGCCATAAAATACGAATGAAATAATAACCTCTTCCTGTGTCATACTTTTATTCAATGTCAAAGCACATAAATTGTATTATCTTCATACAGCAGTATTTAGTTCTATAATTATTTTCATTGACTAGTCTTCCTTTATTTTTATAGAAATCATTAGATCGGTACCTACACAGTTAGATGGCACAAGATGTTATTTAATAGAAGGCACAGTATCGAAAAAAATGGCTTGAAAATGAAGCCTTACTCAGCAGTGGGTGATGTGGGCTGATTAGATAGAGAGTTGTGAAATTCAGATGCAGTTTCATCTAGGAAGGATAATACTAAACTGCATTACATAAACCAAACAGGCTGAAGTGGCGTTTTCCGCTCCCGCGTCCGCTTCCGCGCCTGCTGCGTAACGGCGCGGTGCCATTCATTGCCAGAGCGATAGCGTACGCATACCGCACGACAGAACTAAATGCGATTGTGGTGTTTGCGCGAACGAACAGTCGACCGCAGCAATCGTCGCGGACGCTCGCGTGTCGCCCCTCACACTCACCTGTCTTTCACGTGCGTCTAAAATATTATCGCAAATCATTAGTGCACCTCGGCCGCACTCGCCATCTCACAAGTGTTTTTCCAGTGACACCATCAGTTAAATATTTCTTTGTAATCAATCGACTGTTAAACAATTAATGATTAGTGCGATTGATATTTGTCACCTGAATAAAATTGTTTATTTATTTAGCAGTGAACAAAGAATGTTGGTCAAGGAGTTACACCTAAAGTGGAAAATATCATTGATAAGATAGTGCTATACAGGGTGAATTTTTGAGACGGGACAGTAAGGGCAGGTACCTTAAACGTTATAGTTAGAGGAAAACGTTTTTAGGAGACTATCCATAAATTTTGTAAATTTTCTGAACTGCATTTACAGATTTTGGAAAAAATGTACAGTGTCAAAAATGTTCAGTACAGAAAAAATTGTCATTTTACACAAAAACTTTTTTTGATGCCAATCGATCCGGTTTCTTATAAGGATCAAAAGTCTCTACAGGACCGACTGAGGTTTGAGTACTAGAAATGTCAGAAATCGCAAAAAACTTTTTCCATACATTTCGGTAAAAGAGCCAAACTTCAAAATTAGTCAAACTTTTTGTTATGAGTAGATCCGCTATAATCCGATATAAAGAAAAAAAGGCTGGCTGAAAAAAATAGGTTACAGGTAAGTTTTTAATTCTTAATAACTTCGAATTCGATTCGAATTCTTGGTTTATTTCAGGTCATTGTTATGTTTGTTATGAGAAAATTCTAGATTGTTAGTTGCAATTAATTTATGTCCACACTTCTTGTAATTTTATTAAAATGTCATTTTGAGCAATTTATTTCGTAGATCATCTAAATGTAGTTATTTTTGTCTGTATCTAAAGTACAACATGTTAAAATGAATTATTTTATTTTAATTGTTTCAATCCTAATGTTGTAAAAGATGATCGATGCAACTTTGATGATTTTCTACTTAGGTAGGCGCTTTTGCTTCTAGGTACCTACAGTAAGCCACGAGGCCAGCTAGACACTCGCCATTAGGACTCTCACTAATTATTTTATGCGTATTTCCGTATACTTAAACCGTACAATTCCGAAAAAAGTTTTTCGCGATTTCTGACATTTCTAGTACTCAAACCTCAGTCGGTCTAGTAGACACTTTTGATCCTTGTAAGAAACAGGATCGATTGGCATCAAAAAAAGTTTTTGTGTAAAATAACCATTTTCTTGCTGACTGTACATTTTTTCCAAAATCTGTAAATGCAGTTCAGAATATTTTAAAAATTAATGGATAGTCTCCTATAATCGTTTTCCTGTAACTATAACGTTTAAGGTACCTGCCCTTACTGTCCCGTCTCAAAAATTCACCCTGTATATCGTCAACTTTATCGTGAGTGACAAGAGTGCAGTTCAATAAAAACGCTGTGCAAACTTGTCTTCTTTTCCAATGAAGTGCAGTTACCTATAAATGACGGGAATATCGTTTGTTGATGTTCGCAACAAATGTGGGAATTCGTAAACAGAGCTTGGAATTGTTTGTTTGAATTCCTTACATAGACGTCACGGAACAACAGGTAATCAGTGACGTGAGTAATGGGGCATTGGCTAGAAATGGCAACTCCTGATAACAGCGACGACGAGAGTGGCGATGCCTTCACCGACGCTGACTTCGGTGACTCTGATGATGAAACTGCCCTTGAACACAATGAAAACAAACCCTCTAATATCCCCGTCAATGAAACTGCAAACGCAGAAGTGCAACAAAATTTGACCAATGGTAATTCTCACAGCAATGGATACAAGGAACTTCCAGAAGAATCAAAACTCAATGGACGGAGCAACGGTGAACACTTTTCGAGAGAGGTGGAAAATAGTATTGATTTAGCTGAAGAAGTGAGACGGGATTCACATGGTGATCAAAATCCTTCGATTGTCGGAATTATTGGGGATCAGCATAGTCATGTAGGTATCACGTGTCTGTCTTTATATTATTATGAGAAAGGAACGTTCCTTTAAGTTTACTTAACTGATTCACAAGTGACTCACTCGAACCTTACGCTTTAAAACCAAACCGTTAACCCCTTCCCTTTAAGATCGTAGGTACTATAGTGTGTACCATTATATTCTATAATATCTAGCTTAGAATTCACGTATAATTATCATAGCTTTATTTTAAGGTTCATTATACATTAATGTGTCGTTTGTTATTGTACGTATGTTAAGGTTCTTCCTTGAATTCTATTTTTATGGCTATTAAAGTACCAAGGTCGATAACAAAATATTATCTTATCTATCACGATTCAAATTTGCTACTTTCGTAAGGTCTTGGGGCCGCAGTTTTCGTGAAGTTGTCTCAGGTGAACACTGTTTGCGTTAGTCATCAGCTGCTCTGTATGCGAGGCTGCTCAAGTGTTTTTGAATAAAATGTCATTCGTATCTACATTATAATGGATAATGTAGATATCGTGACTCTGTCATTTGAAAGTAATACAGAAGGGTAATATAGGACAGTGGTCAGATCAGCTAGTTAGAGTGTTACGGTCCAGTCGGTGGACGCATGTGGACAAGTTGCGGTGGCTCGGCCTTGCGACGATAGATCTGCATAAAGATATGACGTTTCCGGAGAGCTTGTTTGCCCTCACTAGCAGGGTCGTCTTTCTTTACGTAAGTGCCTATTGAAATTCAAGCCGCGTCTCTTACTTCAAATCCTTTCAAGTGGCTATCAATTGTCTTCAAATAACTGAATTTGCAATCATAAGTTTTATGTCATCTGAGTCAGTGCGAATGCAAAGTTTGTTATGATCACTTGTGTTTGTGCCTTGTGGTAACCCCATGTGGTGACGGTGACCTCATAAGTACTCAAGCAGCCTTGAATCCCTGACATGTGTCTGCCCGAACTGTTTTTGAGAACAATTGCCCAAATACTGTTGCTTTATGTAAGTGTTTCTCAAATTGTAAATGCTAGGCTGTGGTATTCTATTCGCGGAGGTTTAGTCAGCGATTGTAACATCTCATTGAAATGAATATACTCTGACATTTGGCTGCTGCAAATATCATCTGTGCAGGTTGTGAAGCTAATCTTTATATTTGGTTTCCATTGCCAATCAGCAAAGCGATAATATTATCGCGGTATTGTTTATTTTACGGTGACAATATCGAGTGAGATCATCATACCACTTCTAAATGATTTGAAATGAAACAAGTTATTAAGAATTATACTTAAGAGTCTATTTACATCGCAACACCAATTTAAATTATAGGTTACACGTTATTCATTCCTGGCTTGGCACAGCGCAGGACCGGATTATGTGGCGTTTACGAAGGGAGGCCTACACCCAGCAGTGGGTACCTATGGGCTGTTGATGATGATGATGATGTTATTCATTACATACCCAAAAGCTGTGTCATTCTTCTGGGTTATCCCAATTAGCTTTAACTTTATCTGACCTTCGTTCGTAATCACAACTCTAACATCCTTTCTCGAAGTAGGATCACGAATTGAATCGTCCAATGTTTTATAGCCATATTATAATACGATCTCGTCATTAGTCCGGTATGTTTTTTTTGCACTTTCAACTTGTCAGTATGGAAAGGTATACTGATAAGTAGATGTTCCCGATTACTAGCCCTCATTCTCCGCAAGTAATTTGACGGAGCTTTGAACTGAGAAATGCGTGAAAGCTAAGTGTGATATTTACTTAAGTTTTAGACATGCACATAAATGTTGACTGACACTCCATATTTGTCTCTTGGGAGATTTTATATCGCCATTCATGAATGAAACTGATAATGGTCTCCACCTTGCCAGCCTCTAATATTTGTCCAGCTCATCTGTATCGTTATGAGTACATTATAAACAATGAGATCACGAAAACTAGTTTTGTAGCATTCCTCAGAAAAGATTTTCTTAATGTCGAAAACGAAAATTAGTTTCGGTATTTTCAAGCCACAATGTTGACATGCTGGCCGAATGAGCAACATAATTTATGCGCATATAAATAGGGTTTTGTTTCTTTTTGATTCATTATTTCTATTAGACGATTAATAGAGACATTATTATTAGACGGGTCTGGCTGGATGTTTTTCTATCTATAATTAGTACCTTTGTATTTACAAAAAAAATGTATCTAAATGTATTATGTAGTATTATATTTTCCTTGAAGACCCGAACGTTTTGCTTTCAGGTTTTACCGTTGATCGAATCTCACTAAGAAGTTTTTTCTAATGTATCTTGTGCGTCACCTACTTAGACTTACTTTAGAGTTTCAAATTAGTGAAGTCACCATTACTAACTAGCTAGACTAATATTAAGACATTGGTAAGCTTGGCAGATCTGCATACTTGTACGATTTCCTTGTGTGTTATTTGGAGGGGATTTTACATGTACAGCCAATTAGGTATAGGTACTTACATATTATTAAAAGAAGCAAAGACAATTTTAGAAGCTATCAGAGTATCCATGTGTTAAATTTGTTATTTTCTTGTTTTTCTCTAATCTGTTTTTAATATTTGGTATACGAAATCCGATTAAGTTGACCCAATTATACAAGCCATTATTTATATTGACAAATTGATAGACTTTGCTTAGTATTGACTCACATCATATCACAAACGGTTTCTTATATGATAATATGATCTTCGTTTTGGGCTCTCAACATATCATAGGGATCATCTTACTGATCCATAAACTGTTTAATTGTTCAAGTAAACCTTTTTTGTTGTCGTTGGACTTTTAATTAAACATGTCTCGAACGCTTCGTAAAAGGCTTGGCGAATGGGGAATGACCTTCCTATCCTTAGGATGACGTCACTCAATACTGCAAACGGATATCTGTGCAGCTATTGGTTATATTTGTTTAGTCTTCGTTTGCCATATGTGGTAAAGCTATAAATTCCTAAGTATTATTTTACTTGAGATCTTTATTCCCGAGTCTAAATATTTTATAATTTGTATAGAAATAGTAAAATCTCGTCATACAAAACATTTTTATCGCATATTTATGTTATCGGTCGGTGGAGTGGAATGGTAATCGGTTACACTATTAACTACTGATATCATTTCTGTTTTGCTTGAAGTTCGTATTTCTGATTCAAATAATTTATGGTTTCAGAAGTGAACTTTAAAAGAACTGAAAACGTTTTGCAATAACTGTGAACTACTATTTAGATAGTCTTTGTAGTTATTTACACTAATCAAGCAACTCTACGATTGCGCCACCGCAGTTTCCCGTCACCCGCATTTAACGGTTGCTTAGCTTGTCACTTGTCGCCCGCATAATTTTGAGGTCAACATCTACTGTATCTACTTCCAATATGTATACAAACACGTATGTTTAGGTATTACAAGTAAGTAATATAGGAAACGATCGTTTGGAAAGCGGAAGGATAACAATTAAAAATAATGGGATTTTATTTAATGTCGACAACTCGATATCTCATCTTCTATTCTCATATGAAGGAACGACGTGTTTTTTATTTGATCTCAATAGGTTTGAGAGATAGCGACAAAAACAAGGATCAGTGGGAAATGTTCGAAGAGAATATGACTAAAAAAGGGATGTGCAATGTGTAAACTAAAAATTACACGATCAAATTAACCACAATGATCTAATCAATGTTTTTGTTTTGCTGGAGTGGTTAATAGACATATTATCCATATAACTTCTTCGACTTGAATTAACGTTTGACCAGAAAATTTGTCCCCAAGGTAAACGCTGTGTAAACGCGTGTATCACCCACCGCCATACCTCGTCTAGACAAGGGGTTCCCCAGCCCATGGGACGGGCTCGTTACTCACCGCTGGACGAACCCACTCCCACCAACGCGATCATGCAAGACCAGTTTATGGTTATTGTACAGTTTGTTCTATTGTGCCCCAATCAATTAAGCGAGCGTGCACTTTGTTGCTTCTACCACAGATAAAAGAATACTAGGTACATCTACTATCTAGTTTCAGAATTGTGTTCGATGACTCAATTCACCATTTCGACAATCATTTCAATGGTATCCAATTTTGCGATTTACGAATAAAATTGCTTGCTTTTCATTATTCGATTCTTTGTCATGAACTTGAAAATGTTTACAAATCAGTAAAGGTCATGTGTCATGTAGTAGTAGACGTAGTAAGTATGTAGTATTCAAATATAATATTCTTGAAACAAAGCATAGTGTAAAATTTCACCTTTGCTTCTTGGCTTCTCCCTTCGTCTCTGTTGTGAAACAAACGAGACGAGTCAGAAATTGTAGACAAATTACATTTCTAAATGTACAGAGGTATTTCTACTATCGGCAGTTTCCTATCGTACTCATAATTGCACCGTTATGTGAAATTTAAAAGTAATTTAGCTTATCTGAACACTGGTTATTTACAAGTCTATTAGAAACACTTGATCTAGTTAGTAGACATTTAGCAGCGAACTAGGATTAATTAATTACATGTGGTAAATGTCATGGCTGATAGTAATTTGGCGGTGACGATGCGCCACCCACACGGTGTCGACACCGGCTGTACTTGCGAAACTTCAGCTTGTAGCGATCACGACTTCTCATCATGAATGTATAATGTGCCGTATAAGATCAGTTAGCATTTAGAGGTGTTTTTTTCCTGATAGACTATTTCTAAACTCACATTATTATTCGTGTATTTTTTTTACTAATCCGATGATTATCTCTGCTTCACAAGCGATTCTTCATCAACCAGAATGCCATTTTCAGCTCTATGTATTTTCAGTTCACATATTCTCTTTTATTCAATTCCTCAATGCTCCAGCTTATGTGATCTGAGTAATACACCCTGAATTCACTCCGTTCTTTGCCATTGTAAGCGATACACACCGCAAAATTATAAATTATCGTTTTAATGTTAGCGTAGGATGTCGATGAGTTTTAATTAATACCAATACGATCTTTCGTCCTTGATCATTTGTAGTTTGTTTTGTTCTTGCTATAACATTGTATGAATCTATTTTGTCTTAAAATGTTTAGTTCTTTAAACTTGTTAATTTTAAGTTATTTGAACCGGTGAATCACTCTCTAATGAAGACAATAATTCGCCTCGCAGATTTCACAAATCAGGCGGGTTTGGTGCCCTGTTGATGTTGTATGGTCAATGTTATGTTTCCATTGCAGGCGGAGCAGCGGTTGGCGGCTCGGCGGGCGGCGCGCGCGGAGGCGAGAGAGATCCGCATGAGGGAGCTGGAGAGACAGCAGAGGGAACAGGAGGACCATGCGGACAAGGCGTATGACATGTACGCAGGTACGTTCGCTAAAGCGTCAACAATAAGTCCGGGTGGCGTTTAAAGTTCTTGCTTTTTAGTGCGCTTACTGTTTCCTAGCTAAGTCTCCACGGCAAGGCTTAAAGATTCGAAAACAGTTAATTATCACTTAGCTTTAACAAAGTTCTTCAAAGTGATCCTGGTGTGGCATTGTTGAATGCCTATGCCTTTATGTGATTTGATTCAAGGAAACATAAACCTACGTCTACTTATATTGATAGGCACCTTTCGTAGCACTTCGACCTTATAAAACCTTATGTTTTAACACCTCCTTACCTACTCCAAGTCTTCCACAACACTTCTAGGAAATTAAACCGAAATAGAGAAGGTAAATATGATTGTTTATGCGTTATTCCAGAGACAGTCGGCAGACGGGGTCCCCGGCTGGCAGCGCTCAGTCCGGCCGCCGTGCTTTCACCGCGGCGGAGCTCGGAAGATTCCGCGGATGACACCTTCAGCATCAAAGACTTGAGAGTAAGCATCGATAAAAACACACATAAAAAAAAATATGTGACCATAAAAAGTATACTTAGGGCTTTACATCGCTACTAGATGATTTATAGTATAAATAAATTTTATACAGAGTCAGGAGGCAAGCTCTGCCTACACTTAACGGGACATTGTAGTGCTGTGGACATTGTTAAGATGGAATAGGCTTGCCCAGCATCTAAACCATCAATACAATTGTCAATACACATGGGGCTGACTAGCCGCGGGTTTCCTCACGATGTTTTCCTTCACCGTTTCAAGCTCATGATAAAGTGCAAATACATTTTTCGGCGCGAAAAGTCCATTGATGCATGGCCGGAATCGAACGCACGACCGATCGAAAGTCGAAGTTGTTATCAAATTGGCCAACACGGCCATAAAAACGGCAACAAAACGTACAGATGGTATAATAGAGTTCTACTCTACGGGGTGTAAAAAGACTACTACCGAAAACTGATGGGTTGCAATCAGACCATAGTACTGAACATAATTAGCGAAAAAAAATTTTTTTTTTTTTTTTACCTTAAATATTTTTTTTTTTTTTAGTCACATACACATCGTACAACATAATAAGACCATTTCCACCTAATTAGATCATTTAATAAAGGAAATAAACAAGTAAATTAAAGAAACAGCAATATTACGCATAGCATATTACGCTCGTACGACAGCGAACAGCTGATCTCGCCCGCGGTCATCGACCGCCCGCGGTCTTTTTTCAGACAACTAATGTTTCTTTAGATGTCTTTTGGGGTGCTGTTCCACCCCGTTTCGTTTTCGGTAGACGTCTTTTTACACCCTGTATATACTCCCCAGCATGAGCTAAAGGAGGTTGAGGAGAAGTTCCGCAAGGCGATGATCCTGAATGCCCAGCTGGACAACGACAAGGCGGCGCTCGGCTACCAGCGGGAGCTGCTCCAGGACCGCATCGACGAGCTGCTCGAGGAACACGCGCAACTACAGGTATACAACATAGATAGATAGATAGATAGAAAATACTTTATTGCACACCATTAACAGATAGAAAAACATTATGAACAATAAAACACTTAAATTACTATGATATACAATCGGCGGCACCAGTCAGTGATGCCGGCACCACACATGGGCTTCAACTTGCTTCCAACATTAGGCTGCGTTTCCATTGACGCGGAGCTGTGCGGAGCGGTGCTTAGCGGTGCATGAATTGACCAATCACTATGCTCTAAAATCTTTGCTCCGCGATTTCGAGCATAGTGATTGGTCTATTCTGCACCGCTAAGCACCGCTCCGCACAGCTCCGCGTCAATGGAAACGCAGCCTTAGAATGGCCAATGGCAATGCTCCGTTTGTGTCGAATAATCGTTAACGGAGCAATGCCATTGGCAATTCTAATGTTGGAACCTAGTTGAAGCCCATGTGTGGTGCCGGCATTACAAACAGTATCAAGAATTCTAGAACATACAAAAAAGAAGCAATACAGAAGAGGACACAATTGAGCAGAGATGGATAAAAAGTAAGATTGGAGTAGTGGAGTGAAAGAAGTAGTGATGAGAATCGAGAAAGGTATGTTAAGATGGGTATGTAGAGGATGAATGAAAGTTGAATCACTAAACAGGACAGCATGAACGCGGGGTTTCGGGGGCGATAAATCGATCTAGCTAGGTTTCCTTTTTAGAAAATGTTGTTTTATCCGTGTTGTGAAATGAAAAAAAAAAAATCTGCAAAAAGTAGGCATGTACCAAATATGTATGTATTTGTTGGACATACCTCTGACTACCCCCTTAAACATCTTCGAAAACATCTAAAAATTGACTAATAATCTGAAAGAAATGTCTACCGCTCCCGGGATACAGTCGTGATCATATTGAAATTTTTTTTTGAAAAAAAAAAATAGTACCCAGCAAATTTCGGTCATCCAGGCATAGGTCGTGCCACGTAAAAAGAGCGCTGAGGGGAAGTGGTGGGGATATGCTTGCGCCTGTGTTCACTCGCTGACGAACCAATAGCACTCGCTAAATCAACGGCATGAAGTGCGCCGCGTTAACTCTCCACCAATCATCGACCACTGCGCAGTTTGACAGCTAGCTCTCTTTTTACGTGGCGCGATACTATAATCGTATGTTTTCCAGCGCGAGCACCGCGAGAAGTGTTCGGCTCACGAGCGTCTGCGTCGCGAGCATGTGTGCATAGAGCGGGAGTTGCGAGGCGCAAGAGACTCGGTGCGGGCGAGAGACGCCGCCGCCGCGGCCGCTGGCTTTGTCTTCGCGGAGGCGCCGCCCGCGGCGCACGCGACCGGCTTCGGCGACGTGCCGCCCTTGGCGCTGCTGTCGCAAGAGGCGGATATGCTGCTGGGAGAGGAGGAAGAAACATTAGGTATGGAATCATCAACATTTTGTTGAGGTGTTGGAGGCAATTCTGAGTATCGCAAAAGTTAAACTAAGCTAACTAAAATTGTTGCCATCCTTTTTATTTCCATCGCTATGAAAGGGACGGCAACAATTTTAGCTAGCTTAGTTTAGCTTTTGCGACACTCAGAATTGCCACTATTATCTTGTTAACTTTACAATTACTTTTAATTTATTTGACGTGCCTTACTTTGTTCGACTGGCTTCCCACTAAAGCTTCTATTTAGATTATTTTAGATTGTTAAGGGATCGCTTTTAAAAAAAAGCTAGACCACCAGGTTTTTGCCTGATTCTTTCCCTGGTGTAGGGAGTCGCGTTGGAACAGGCATTAGAATCACCTAGCATGTAAAACGAAACTTAAGTGATCCTTGAGGTCCTACGAGAATAAATGATTTTTCTTTCTTTTTTTCATTATATTCAGATTTTTGTGACCCACTGCTGGGCATAAGCCTGGAAGAGATCGCTTCTTAGCGATAAGGCCGCCCATTGTACATTGTTAGGTACTTCGTTTTTTCATTGATATTATCGAGATATTATACTTGATATTATCGAGATATTACGTTTGTCGTCTGGAAACGTAGCACATGTTAGGCCTACTGGTCAATCAGTTGACATTGTGTGCATAGTAACTAATAATGGTAATCCAACTAAAAGGTAAAAGTTTGTGTGTGTGTAAGTGTGTTTGTTACTCTTTCACGCTCAAACGGCTGGATGGATTTGCATGAAATTTGGTACCAGAATTGCTTATACCCCGGATTAAAGAATAGGCTGCTTTTGATCCCGGTATTCTCACGGGAACGGCGCAGCTAGTGGTATAATATTTGACGACCTCTGTGGCGCAGTGGGCGAAGGCCCGCCTGAGACACGGAGGTTGCGGGTTCGATTCCCGCCACGGGACAAATGTTTGCATTATCTGCAAATATTTGTCTCGAGTCTGGGTGTTTTCTATGTATAATATGTATGTATTTACAAAAAAAAAATGTATCTATGTAGTATAACAGTCATCTGGTTACCATAACACAAGTATTAAATTGCTTAGCTTGGGACGACGCCGTGTGGAATGTCCAAGGATATTTATTTATTTATTTAATATGAGTGTGGTGCTGTAACGTGCATCGTTTGTTTGCAGACGTGCGGTTGCAGAAGCTGGTCAGCTCGAAGCAGGCGCTGGAGGGCGAGGTGCGGCGGCTGAAGCTCACGCTGCACGAGGAGCGCGCCGCGCGGCAGAACGGCGTCGCCAGCCACCACGACGATCTGATCGAGAGCGAACGTGAGATATACTTCTATATAATCAAAGTTTGTATGGCAACTTAGAAGGAACGTACTTATTGAATTATGCTGAGGTTAGCCGAGGACTAAGTTAATGCTAAGTAGGTAATCATAGTTTTTAAGGTTTGCCCTTTTTCGTTCATTGTGTACCTACTCAATTTGTGGACAGCGGGGCTGGTTACATTCTTAGAACCTAAGCACTAATAGCTATACTACCTATAGATAAGTCCTGAATGTAATTGTTAGTTGTCCTTAAGGTGGCCCTTCCCGGTGCGTCTATCATCGACGCGGGCATAGCTGAAAAGCTTGTTGTTTCATCCAGCTCAATGCTAGAAAAAGAAGCAAAGCGAAAAAAGAGAGATAGCGCCTCAGCGCTCGGCATTCAGTAGGTACTTTCGCCGCTCACTCGCTCACTCGAAAAATAGTGTGCGGAAATTTCATAAAAAGTGTTCCAGGAAATACGTGTTTTTCAGCAAGCCTTACAAGTTTGTAAAATAAATGTTTGTCATTTAGAATCTCCATAACATTTGCAAGGTTTCTATGACAATATTTTCTTTACTTTTACAATTTATGAGTACATTATGAAGGGCCAAAGTTCAGGTAAAATTTATGCTAAAAGTAGATTTTTGGAAGCTTATACTGAATATGTTTCTCAAAATTTGGATTTTTAGTTTCGATAGAAACCTAGATATAGTGCACAAGATACCTATTAGTCCAAAAGTTTAAAAGAAAGATCTGTTACAACGGCTTAATCACGTACGAGCGTTTGTATGAAAAGTGAGCCGGGTTGACCGCTCTTAACAAATAAATAAATAAACTTTTTAATGGGAAGTTCGATTTGCTTGAAACTTGGTTGTAATACTAAAAATGCAAAATAAATATATACGTGTTTCAGGGTTTTTAAAAAAAAACCTTTAAAAGGGTTAAATGCAGTGTCGAAGTTTATGTACAACACGCGAGTGAAGCCGCGCGGGGTCTGCTAGTAATAATAAAAGCCTTTATTCACTGACCAATTACAGTACATTATAACTTAGGTATTAAGTAAAAGTGTCTGAAGATTGACAAAAGTTAACTACTTATAACTAATTAACTTAAAACTAAAATAAAGTTCTTCAGCAACCAATTTGTTGATCAGGTTGTCCTTCGACATAGGCCTCCCCTAGTTTCTTCCACTCATCTCTTTCTTTCGAGATATACTTCTATATAATAGTTAAAAATCGTCTTTTTTTCTGGATAACATGATTCTTAATAGTCTTTAGTATATTATTTTTAACGTAATGGGGATTTATGAACTTATTAGTTCGCTAATCCCCGTTACGAGCTCGCATCGCCGTCAAGCTCAGCTGATAATGCCACTTGCGGTCACCCATCCAAGTTGTGACAGCTCAGAACGTGGCTTAACTTCGATGATCTATCAAGAGCGTCTCAGCAAGCTTCGCCACGAGCGCTTGTAAAAATAAAGTCTACATAGAATGTAATGTTGATTCCAGTGGATTCCCTCCGCAAGTCGACCGTGGAGGCGAAGGCCCGGGCGGCGCGCGGCGAGGCGGAGGCCGCGCTGCAGGCCGCCGCCGCCGCCCGCCTCGAGGCGCAGCTGCAGCGTCTGCGCGCGCGGCAGGAGACACACGACGAGCTGGAGGAACAACTCAAGCACGAGCGACGCAAGCTGCAGCGAGAGGTCAGTCCACTCTAGGGCAAGGTCACTGTACTCTACTAGGAGGTCAATGTACTGTACTGGGAGGTCAGTGTACTGTAGTGGGAGGTCAGTGTACTGTAATGGAAGGTCAGTGTACTGTACTAGGAGGTCAATGTACTGTACTGGGAGGTCAGTGTACTGTAGTGGGAGGTCAGTGTACTGTACTAGGAGGTCAGTGTACTGTACAAGGAGGTCAGTGTACTGTAATGGAAGGTCAGTGTACTGTACTAGGAGGTCAATGTACTGTACTGGGAGGTCAGTGTACTGTACTAGGAGATAGTGTACTGTAATGGAAGGTCAGTGTACTGTACTAGGAGGTCAGTGTACTGTAATGGAAGGTCAGTGTACCGTACTAGAAGGTCAGTGTACTGTACTAGGAGGTCAGTGTACTGTACTATGAGGTCAGTGTACTGCACTAGGAGGTCAGTGTACTGTACTAGGAGGTCAGTGTACTGTAATGGAAGGTCAGTGTACTGTACTAGAAGGTCAGTGTACTGTACAAGGAGGTCAGTGTACTGTAGGCAGAGGTCATTGTACTGTAGGGAGAGCTTAGTGTACTGTAATGGAAGGTCAGTGTCCTGTAGTGGGAGGTCAGTGTACTGTACTGGGAAGTGTGTTGCAGTGGGTAGTGTATTGCAGCGGAAAGTGAATGTACTGTACTGGGAGGTCAGTGTACTGTAGTGGGAGGTCAGTGTACTCTGCATACAGCCTGCACTAGCACGATAGAGTCGGACATTATTCAAGATGAAATTTGTCAGCCAGGGCCTTAGCCTGCGTGGACCCCTGGCGGGCCGGGCCGGGGAAGGAAAGTAGTGAATAATTCCCACCTAACAATATCCAGAGTCCAGTCCTTGACTTGAGTCGGATTGAGCCGGAAAGGCCCAGTTTTTCACAAATGCAGGGCCCGAACTTGTAAAATGGTAGATAGAATCTCCCGCAAACGTCACCGCGAATATATGGCCAGTCCGACACTGCATCCAACTTGTGATTCTCACTCTACCCTAGACCAACAATTAAAGCGTGACACGTCACTGCGACACACGTGATATTCCTGAATACAATGTGCTACAAAAGAGTACGTACCTTCAAGGCACTTTATCTACGAATAATAGGTTCTTTATAAAACAAATAATTGATAAAATAGGTTCTTATATTCACGCCTGGTTTATTTTCAGGAAGTCGTTGACTTCTGGGCCGTTATCAATAATGGCGATAGCTAACGGTACTGGTTTATTACTTGTGTGACTCCTGCTCGAACACCAATATTTATTATGTGTAACAACAATATTTATTTGGTTCTATAGAATAGTAAATGTACCTACTAAAATTGTATAGTGACAGAAATGTTTAATCCCAGGATGCTATTTGTCTGCCAAATGCATCTCGGTGTGTGTTGAGCCTAACTGTGAATGTAATGTGAAAGTCAAAGAATAATATATTTTTTTAAAGTATACCTACTTGTTACCTTTTTGTCCTTTACGACCAACATTATAAATAATATACCCCAATTTTGCTATTTTTACCTTGCTTTATGTTTTTTGACTAAATTATAATATTGTAAATACATATATGAATACTTGTACATTGATGCCATTCAGTTACTGTTAACTGATATGCATGCTCAAAATCCAAATCGAATTCCGAATCTAAATGTTATAATACCTATTGTTATAGTACCTCCTGGATGATTGCATTTATTTTTTTAAATTGTGATTTATGGAAATAAAACGACGTTTTCTAAAAAATAATCCTAGCTTGATCGATTTATCGCTCCCGAAACCCCCAAGAATTGTTCGTTTAACTGCCGGTACTCGAACACAGATAATCTCCAAAATTATCTAATTAACGGTCAAATCCTTTGACGAGTGTCAAATTAGGAACAAATTCGACACTGTCACGTGTTTTGACCGAGGATTAGTTAACTTTTGAGATGATCGGCGATCAAGAAACCAATTGTAAAGGTATTAGATAAATTGATATTTGATCAAGGAAGAACAATAGTTTACATTGTAACAAGAATTCTGGAATTCAAAAGTATTATTATATTTCTAGGCGCGGGAAGCATTGAACCGGGTTGAAGAGTTAGAGACGGAGAACAGCCACCTCACCAAGAGACTCGACAAACTCAAGAACGCCAAATCAGCACTGCTCAAGGACCTGTGACAGCGCTGAACGCACAACGCTGCCTCACGGCGCAGTCACTGTATCTAAGCGAAGGAAACACGGCAATGTGCGACGAGCAGTCTTAAAAGTCGCACACACTCGTGCCGATGAAGATAGGCTATGAAAAACGGTAATGTAACGATGAAATTCAGATTGCGTACAATGCTGGGCCGAGTCGCGGTGTGAATAACAGAGCGTAGGAAAAGCGGCAATGTATACGGGTTCGATATTCGAGTTGTAGGGTAGTAAATTTGCATTGGATTGTGCAGCATTGGTTTCAGAATAATAATATACGTTGGAAAGTTTTTAAAAACATGGCCGATAATTATGTTATTAAGATAAATATCAGAGTACACATTATATCAGTAGTTATGTGTAACTATGGATAGTTATGTATAATAATGAAAAATAGTTGCTTACACCTTTCCAAAATTACCCTTATACCTAAATATTTACACCAACACATTTTACAATAACGGCATTTTCCACCATTCCGGTTTCAGCCGTGTAGCATAATATTTGTGTATATTTTATTAAAAGTCATAATCCAATGTATGTCATGTCAGACCGTAACGGCCTTTAGTATGAATGTTGGGTGTGTTTGTCGCGTTTGTATAATAATACTACACTGGGGGCAATTTTGAGTGTCGCAAAAGCTAAAATAAACTAACTAAAATTATTGCCATCCTTTTTATTCCCTTTCGCTATGAAAGGGACGACAACAATTTTAGTTAGCTTAGTTTAGCTTTTGCGACACTCAGAATTGCCACTACTGACTAGATTACTGACCCGGTGACGTCGACTTGAGATTACTAGACATACATAGTCACATCTAAAATTGATGGCCTTGAAAGTTTCTTATTGGACAATTATTTATAATTTTAGGCTTACTTAAAAGAGTCAACTAGCCTAACTGTAGGTACCTATTCATACTTTTTTGAATGAAAGTGATCTCAAGTCGAACGAACCGGGTTGTAGTACGCTTTCAGTTGTATCATGACATGAATTATAATGTTTTGTCGTGTTTCGACAGCGCCATTCGTATTGCTTTATTGTGTAAATATCGGTCATGCACTGTCTCCTAGTTCGTCCTTGACTAGGGCTAGTAATTTGTAACAGTAACTATATTTGTATATTGCTTAACCCTGTAATATAACTGTAACTTGTAAATTATTGAAGTTGTTTAATATTAAACAGTTAATTTATTCTATGCTCGTATTTCTTTGTATATTTTAACTGTTATTATTTAGCTTGCCGATTAATTGTATTTATATAATGACTAATAATTTAATGATTGAAGTGATTAGATAGTTTACTTGCCAATTGGTATTACAAATGACTTAGCTTGTAGAATCGACTTATCGGTTGTATAAGTAATTACTTATGCCAAAAGTTAAGTTATAAAACCTGTGGAAAACTTGCGGCATATAATTTGCATTTACGATTTTCGACAATGTATCGCCTTACGTAGGATCGAAATTATACTTTTACTTTGCTTTTAATACTTTATTTTTGGCTTATAATAAATTGTAAAACGGTGGATTTTAAATTGCTCAAAATTAGATCCCATAGAAAGTGTGATAGTTCGCGATTTTGACGTCCAGTAGGATTAGTTGAGCAGGCGTCGCAAGCATTTGGGATGTGCTTTTATAATATTTTCCATTTTACTGAAGTTACCATTCACTCTCAACTATTATTTACTGTGAATATTTGTGCAATATGAATTGAAAAATTATTGTTGAACATTCTTCATTTTCTATAGTTTTATTGTGGCACTGGTTTATTATATTTTGATACTCCTACATTGTGGCTTGATGTAAGTTATTGTAGTTGAGCTGAATTTGATGAATTGTATAGCATAATCTGAAGTACTTACAGCTGTATTCTAAAGTCTGGATGTAATCTTCGTCTGCGCTCCAGAATTACGGCCCTTTAGTCATGAACTTTCAGTGCCATGGCGCACCAAATGCATATATTTGTATAATTGAAGTCGCGCAGAAGTGCGGTCTTTACCATTGTATTATTTTAGGAGGAATATTTCTGAAAATAGTAGTTACTCACTAATATGTGAATGATGTCAGGATTTTAAATTTCCATTTTGCTTCATAAAAGCCTGTTTTCCAGAACGAATATAGAGAGACTGAAGACAAAGACTTGTCTGAAACTGAACATATAATATTTATTTTGAGTTTCAGACCTGTTAATAATTCTTAAGTAATCATTTTACACTGATGTTGTCGATGTAAAAGTTTCAATGTAAGTATATCACGATCGGGCAATAAAAAATAGTCACATTTGATCACGCTTTAAAATCCTTTGTTTGATCTTGGACAAAGACGTAACAAGTATTAGCTGCCTGCGTCAGCTCAAGAAAGTTGTAAGTGTATGTATGTAATGTAAGTCAGTCTAACTTGTAAGTAGGAATTTAACATTTTGTAATTATGATGTATCTATTTTTGGTGCTGTACAACTAATTTATTTTGTTTTTGTATCTAGTGATGACCAACATGTCTTTTTAAATGATGCCGGCGCCACACATTGGCTTATGACTTGGTTTCAAGCTTGGCTACGAATAGAATGGCCAATGGCAATGTTCTCTGTCCAATAACTTTCCAATATCGATCTAAACATTGTTTAATGGATCCAACAGTATAATTTGGAGCCAATATTCACTATGTGTGGCGCGCCCGCATGAAGCGAAAACAGAACAGACTAAATTGTATAAATTTGGATATTTCAATAAATTTCGCTCTGAAACTGGTGTTTTATTTATTTTATTATAATGTATGTAAAGATAAGCAGGTATTTAGATATATAACTTAGAAATACTGCCATTGAGCAACAATGGCTGTATGGTCTCATTTGTGGCCAGTGAGACGCAGAGGTTGGGGGTTCGATCCCCGCCGCGAGACAAATGTTTTTATGTTGTACACACCTAAGTAATATTTCTTCCGGATCATGGTATTTTCTATCTATAATAATTAATAATGCTATAATACTAGTTGACTGTATGAAATGTCCAAGGCTAATTCCTGAGGATGAAACACAGTAACTCTTAACTAAGTAAGTACATATTTATGTACCAGATTCCGCTTGTATGCGCAACCTTGAGGCACAATATAGAAAGTCGCTCTCACTTTACTCAATGTAGGTTGAGTTCTATAACATCTTTGTTGAAGTGAATCCCGCAATATTCTAGAATATCCGTATCTAGTCGTGTTGGCTGAGTGGGTTAGAGCCTCGACTCTCGTTACGAAGGTCGTGGGATCGATTCCGGATGCATCAATTGAACTAAACTGTAGAAAAACATCGTGAGGAAACCAGTAAGCTTTCAAATAGCCTCGAAGGGCTTGAAGGTTGCAAGCCCATCGAGGCTTTATTGACGTCACGTATGGAATGTTTAACTTCTGCAAAATGTAGGTATTTCTGTACCAAATATGTTTCCGGTCCGGTTTTTTTTTGTTGTTTTTTTATGTATATTGATGTATTTGTAAATTATGGTGTGCAATAAAGTATTTTCTATCTATCTAAGACTATAGATAGGTATTTGGACATAAGTAGATACCTCTGACGATTCAGACATCTTCAAAGGATCTAAGAAGGCCTAAAAGATCTGAAAGAATGTCTACCGCATATTGGGATACCTACACAGTCGTGGTCTCTTAAATCCAGTCTATGAGGATCATGAACGAATTGGCTACTTGCTCATACCAACTTACTTAAGTACTTTTTTATGATGAGGGTCTTCTCGAGGATTTGAATAGCTTTACTAACATATGGAACTTACCTACACAGTAGCGACCGCGATCGCGGAAGGGGCGAGCATCAAGAATCTGAGTTTAGTCAGAGTCTAAATATTAATATTACCGTTATGTACAGTTATGTAAATAGGTATGTAGTAGTTTAGTTTCAGTAAATAAATGTCGCACGCTTAATAAAAAAAAGAAATAACTCAAAAGTGTAGGTTATGGACTTTTTAAAATAAAAAAAGAATAGGATACATTCGACAGCCGCTTCTAATGTATTAAACTGTATTGACAGACTGTTAAGTGATCCGATCAGACTTCATTTGGTAATATATATTTTTTTAATAAATAAATATTTTTGTGTCAGCAACATCCGAAAAAGTGGTCAACTATTGAAGACTGTCTCTTTAAAACACCAGTTTAATGTAGATACCATGATTTAGTATGGTTGAGAAGTTCTTATAAAACAAAATGCTTATTTACAATGAGTTTGAGAGACGACACAATTTGAGTGGTAGAAATCATAACACTTATCTTAATTCACTATACTTACTATGAGTCAAGCCCAAAGAGTTGAACAAAGACCTTTCAATTACACACTATCTAATCTATACTAAAACAAACTTTGGGTGGTTTGCCACTGGTCAAATTAATTAGTACAATAAAATTTAATCAAGTGTTCATCTATAAATATTTGATGAAGGTGTTAGTCAGTGACATCCAATTTCTAAGTCACTTGGTCAACCATTGGCATACTACCATTAATACATTTCCC
Organism: Xanthorhoe designata; assembly: GCA_963582015.1. Lineage (NCBI taxonomy): Eukaryota > Metazoa > Arthropoda > Insecta > Lepidoptera > Geometridae > Xanthorhoe > Xanthorhoe designata. Next base: position 12,510,617 of record OY757036.1, read on the forward strand.
TACTAGGCTATAATTTAAAAATACAATCATTTAGGTACCTAACCACAATTTGTAGTGTGAATAAATACCTACAATTTGATTTAGAAATCTGGCTACAAAGTTGCCCCACAATTGGTAATAATGCTATCATTTATATAACAGAAACAATGAAAATAGTAATTCCTTTGGAGTATCATACCATACCAATATTACATTAACAATCATACATTAGTGGCAATTCTGAGCGACGCAAAAGCTAAACTAAGCTAACTAAAATTGTTGCCGTCCCTTTCATAGCGATGGGAATAAAAAGGATGGCAATAATTTTAGTTAGTTTAGTTTTGCTTTTGCGCCACTCCGAATTGCCCCCATTGGCTACTATTACATACTGTAATCCTAAGAATATGCAAACCAGTTTTTGATTTCAGTATTTACCTCCCACAACAAAATCTTTACAAATTTACCTATACTTTATTGCTATGGTCCTCAACATCAATATTGCTATGGTTATGATTATGAGGAATTAAAGTTAAATACTTCCTTTCTTTCCTTTTCCGATCTGAAGTTTCTCTTTGGGCTCAATTGTTGGTACTATCTTACATAACTAATGTCTTAGGCTCCAGGGTGTTGGCTGGGTGTGAGACCACCATGTTCTGGACTGTGTTTCTGTTTTTTCCTTTTTTTCTCCTTTTTCCGTTTCTTACGCTCTTTGTCATCATCATGGCGTTTCTGCTTTTTGTGCTTTTTCTCATATGTGTCAGGATTTGAAGAATCTGCAATGTACAAATAATATAAAATAATGATCCCACATGTTGTGACCAAATAATGCAAAGTATATTTAAAAATTGATTACCTTGTAGAGGTGTTTCTTGTCCAGGAGGTGCACCATCTTTATGTTTATGTTTCTTGTGTTTACTTTTGTGGCGCTTGGGAGGAGTTGCACTCACATAACGGTACTGTTCAGGGAGAGGTCCAGGGTGCAGTCGGAAGCCAGCCAACTGGGCACTCGAGAGTGGCAATAATTCTTTACCACCAATAGGTCTCTTTGCTATCACAGAACCTAATGTACTGTTATCCTCCTGTCCGGGCCCATCCACAATTCCCGGCAGGTTTGGAAGGAATGATGATAGGGACTCCTTCAATTTCTTACCATTAAATTTACTATATGAGTGTTCTAGTCCATAGTAGGCCATTAAGTTAGTAGCTCCAGTTAGTTCACATTCTACTGCAAAATAAAATAAATTCCGTTTAGACCAATTTCTAAAAAGTTTATGATCAAACAATTCAATTAAACCTCTATTTACCTGGAGGCTCTTTCATCAAATAGAATGGACCACTATGCACTATGGATGGGTTCTTTCCCAGTGATATTGTAGTTTTGAGAGTACCAGAGGAGTCTTGGCGAGGGACAACTGGTGACCTCGCTCCTCGGGGTGAGGACTTTGGAGAATATGGTTCTACTTTTCTAAACTGTTCAGACATCATCTTGAATCAGCATTGTCCAAGTAACAACTAAACAAACTGAAATTCACAAAATAAAACGAAGAAAAACAGAAAACCACAGTACGTCCCCCGAGCAGAATTTGACAAATCTGCATTTTTTAAATAGAGTTGGTCTGACTCTTCCTATAATTAGCTATATTTTGATGAAACAAACAAACCAAACATATTTGTGGCTAAACCTCTTCAATTAATCACTCGATTCAGACCCTGCTACTACTAACAATCGATCGAGTTTTATTAGTCGATTTACATTTGTCTATGATGAAAACACGTGTGTTTGCTTGAACTCTACTGAATAAAATAAAATTTATGAGAAAATATTCATTGTCTATGATTCATGAATTAGCTTCTCGTTGTGCTACTGATTTAGCAAATGTGTTTGGAAATAAACCGATTATTGTGATCATTTTGACAAAATACTTGCAGCAAGTGCATAGAAAACCACCAAAAATGAATGTGATCTGTGATTATAGTGGTATAAACTTTAGGCAAAGCTTTTGATAGCACCATTCCTCGGACTGTGAAGTGACGCCATTTTACGGGAATGATCAGCCCGCGGCTGCTTCATAGGCCTGATGTAAGGATTGCTTTTTCCAAACGGATGCATGGAAACGAATCTATATTCTTGTACACGTACTGGACGTACGATTTTAGAGGTATTGTATTTATTATCTAAATTGTTTATTGTTTATCCAATGGGAAATTCAATTTGTTTCGATTTCCTCTTGTTTGAGCGTCTTTTGTTTCCTAGTGACTCAAAGCACGTGTTTCTAACTTTTCAGAAAACTATGGAAGATGGTAATACTACCAATACAAGAGACGAAAATATCTCTTCAACATCAATCGGAAACTTGTATGGCGAAAGACCCGCCAAATTCGCTACGAATGGACACGATTTTGGGGGCGAATCATCCAGTCCCACTAGCGAGCCTTTTGAGTCACGCCGCCCCAACCCCGATGCCGCCAACGATGATCAAAATACAAAACGTATCAATCCCCTCAGAATACATCTTGGTAAAAGACCGTTTGTTGATAACTCACTTCAGTATTACAATCCATTGAAACGAAAGAAGTCTTTTGTGAATAAGATTAATGATTCAAGTGCACCAAACCCTGCTCCAAGAGCACCAAAACTAATACCCAAGCGTAATCAATTTCAAAATGTTACATCTCATGCAGACAGCAATGTGGTTGACAATGAGCAAGACAAGCCAGTGCCACGGCTTGTGCCCAAAAGTCAGCTGATGCAGTATAAGAGAGGGAAACCTGAGAAAGGAAAGCAGCTGAAAGGACCTCCACTAAAAGGAGCTCCATTGAAAGAGTATGCTCAAAGTTTAGGCTTACAGCCCATGGTGAAGTTCAAATGTCGGAAGTGCTGTTCAATGTCCTTCAAGACTCTGGCTATGTTGAAGGATCATCAGTTGGCTTGTCGTGCGCAATCAAAGGAGCCTGCACTAAGCCCTGAAGCTGCCCCTAATCCAACCGGGAGTGAGAGCAGTGCTGGTGGTCCCTCGAGAGTTACAAGAAAGGTTTACCTCTGCTCTGCATGTGGAACTTATTATGAAAACTGGAATTTGTTCTTGCATATGAGAGAAAAACATAAGAGACACATTTGCTTATTTTGTTTAGGAATGTTTTCAAAGGCTGAGAGGCTTTCTACACATCTAACAAACAAACACAATGTGAAAGAGTTCAACTATGACAGTAAAGAGGAATTTTTCAATGTTTATAATGGGACCCTGTACCTCATGTGCTGTGAGTGTGATGGAATATGTAGTGAACAAGATGACTTTTTCAACCATGACTGTGGAAAAATCAAATCAATACCTGTGCCTCTTCTTGTCAGTAAAAATTCAGTAAAGCCTAATAGTGTTCAAAATACAAATAATAGCAGTGATATAACAATAAATGGTTCTGCAAATGTATCAAAATGCACATGTGAAAGAAAAGAAAGCAAAGAGACATTGGTTGAAACACAGATAAAACCAGCAGCAGAGCCTAAATCAAGTGAACCACTCCCTAGCAGTACAAGAGTAGATCCAGAACCCCCCAGCACCGTCAGTAAAGATGTGAGCAGCAGTGGGGACTCTGAGCTAGACCTTGATAATTCAGGTATCAAACAAACCCCCCCTAGTCCTGTAAATTGGAATGCATATAATGCAGAACCAACTAGCAATGTTCCCAATGGTGATGAAAGCCACTCTGAAGAAAGTGACTCACCGGTTTCTGATGATGCTGCCACTCCAATAAAAAATACTATTCAGCCCAAATCTCCAGAAAAAGTATGTCCACCTAGTGAAAAAGAATGTGGCATCAAATTAAAGTTAAGCCTGAATAATGCAAATTCACCAGTTATTATCAACTCAACTGTAGATCCAACAGTTGGTCAGCAAATAGCAAACAAACCTCCATCAAGAAATAGACGACCACCAAAAAGATATGAAAAAGACAAATTATCTCACTCACCAATCCAAGCCAAAACACCATCTATTAAAATGACCATCTGTGATAGAGCTGATAGTCCTTTTGTCAAAACTACTATTTACGACAATAATAAAGTAGAAACTACAGTGAAAACAATATTGAACAATAATTTTGACACATTGACAAAATCTCCTGAACACAAACCAGAAAATACAATCAAGACAACCATTTATGATAACAAGCCAGAAAATGATGAAATTACTCTGAATCGAGTACCAAAGTTGACAGTGAGAGTTCCTAAAGAACTTCTAGATAAAGATTCATCTAGCGACTACTCTTCAGACAGTGATGGCAGCGACAAACTGACAGTAGATGAACACAACACTACCATTGCTGAAGATCCTCAAGAACTTAATCTTGAACCAGTTTCAAAAGAACCTGCAGAGTTGAATATAACATCAGAAGATGTAGCTACAGAAGTACCTCTAGATGTAGATAATTTACAACTTCCAATTCAAGAACCTATTACCGAAATTGAACCTAAGACTGAATCACTTGAACCAGAACTCAAATTGGAACCTGCTATTGAAGAACCCACTATTCCTGTTACAGAACTGTCTCTGAATAAACCATTAGACAAATACCCACTAAAAGATCTGTTGAAGGTGTTTCTGGCTTTCACTGTTCACAATTGTATCTATTGCAACCATGTCCGCAAAATTGCAGTAAATTGTGAACAACTATCCCTGCACATGGTGGCTGAGCATCGCTTCTCTGCCACTGTTGACAGCATTACTGCGGAAGAACTGTTGCCAGAAACAATCACAGCTAAACTACATTCAGGAGCAGCTGAGTTAAAAACAACATACATCAATTTGAACAGTTATGATAGTGATGAAAAAAGTGAAAATGTACAGTATGAACATGTGTTTGAATGTTTTCAGTGTTATTTCAAAACTGCGATCCATAAAGATCTCTGTTTACACAATCGTAAAATGCATCAAAAAACTATTCTGTTATGTGTTATGTGTAAATCAAACTTTTTTAGTTATAGTGAATTACTATGTCATTTATGCCCTGGAACATATGATTCTGAGTATGAACTTAAGTATAAGTGTTGCTTTTGCAATGTTGACTCTATACCATCACAATTTAGATTAATGGTCCATCTGCGGAAAATTCATCACACTTGTGACGTATGCCTGGAGTTTTGCCACAATCAAGCGCGCCTCTCGAACCACGTTTGGAAACACAAGCTGCACCACTTCTGCTACAGGTGCGGCATTGCCTACAGAAATAAGCCAGACATAACAAATCACTTGTTTTGGAAACATGGCACTGAGAGTATTTTGTGCAAGAAATGTATGCAAAAGAAGTGGCCACATGTATACCACTTCTGCAATCCTCCAGCGGTGTTTCCATGTGATGAATGTAATTTACAGTTTTCAAAACCAGTGTGCTTAAAAGTTCATAAAAGATTTCACTCACAGGAGTTTCCTCATGTTTGCACAGAAGAGAACTGCACTGAAAAATTTGTCTCTAAAAAGCTTCTTAGTAAACACATAGAGGAACATCTGAAAAAGTTAGTCACAGAAAATTTGAATGATGTGAAACCTTTGCCCTGTGAGCCGGAAACCGTTGCGCCTAAAGATCTAGTACCTGTTATCGATTTAGTTGACGAAAAACCTTCAGAGGAAGCTGGCACTTCCGAGGTTAAAGAAGAGGTTGACCCTCAGCAGCCTGTAAAGAAATCGAAAAAGAAAAAATTGAAGGATAAAGATGCTTTATTATTGGATGTAAATCTTCCTGCTTTAAATTTGTCAGAAAGTGATAGTAGCGATGAGTCTGATAGTGGTCTTCCACCTCCACTTCTTTGTAAAGAAGAACAAAAAGAGGATCAGATTAAGATAGAAGAACCTGTTCCAGTGAAAACTGAAGACACTAAACTACCTAGCACAGAAGAGCCTGTCATTGAAACACCAGCAGTCAAAGTGGAAGATAAACCTGGACCGAGTGAAGATGAGAAACCTAGTGAGCAACAAGTTTTAGATATCTGGGATAATTTTAAAAAGTATCAGGCTAAAGTTGAAAAACAAAAAACACCACCTTTGGTACCAATCAGAAAACATGTATGTGAGTCTGACCATGACTACTGTTTGGTTCCTACTGATATGAATGGCGATGAAGACTCTTTCAATCTTGATAAGAAGAAAAGTAAGAAAACGCCTAAAAAGAGTCGTGGCGGTGGTTTGTCTTCTTCAAGCAGCAGCAGCAGTGATAGTGACTCAAGCTGCTCTTGTGGACCCAACTGTAGCTGTTCTTCCAGCAGTGGATCATCATCATCCAGTTCATCCGATTCAGATACCTCTGACGACTCTGGCAACGAAAAGAAAAAGATAAAACGCATTCGTAAAAAATCATTACCAAATAGAAGACTCAGTAATGGTTCAAATGTAGATGTTATGGGTATGTCTGAAACACCGATACTACTCCCCGAAAAGGTTGAACCTCCAATTGCCGAGTCTGATTTGGAAACTGCGGAAAGTGATACTGACGAAGAGTTTTACGATGAAAACCCGCACCTGATAGCAAATAAACTTCATGAAGAAAAGCGGAATCAGTTGATGCTTTTGGCTTCCGTTACGCCATCTGAAGTTGGTTTGGCTTCAGAAGATAATGCTCGCCCTACCACTCCAGTAAATGATGAATACATTAAAGCTGATGGAAGAGAAGGAGAGTGGAGATCTGAGCTTATTGAAATGAATCCAGAAGAAAAACCTACGAGTTCAAAGAAAAAGAGCAAAAAGAAGAAAAAATCTAAGAGTTCTCGAAAACATGCTCCAATTAAAATTAACATTCCTAAAGATGTGATCGCTAAATCTGAAATTGGCACACCGCAACCTCTTCCTCCTAACAAAATAACCATCTCCTTACAATCTAACACAGTGCAGATACCTGAGGCTCCTACACCCACCTTTGTAACGCCTACTGCTAGCTCAACTACTGCAGCGACGTCTGCGGAAAGTAAACGAGCTTCGAAGCGAAGAAGGGTTCCTAATAAGTTTTATGGTTATTCAAGTGACGACGAACACACAGGACAGCTACAAACGCCCACCCCCTTATCAGCTTTAAAACCTCAACAGCCACCGAAGCTAGAATGGAGAAAAGAAGATTTACCGTCTCCAGTGACAAGCAAAGTAAAAAAAGAAATACCTTCGACGATACTTACCAACAGACTCTATAACAATTACACAGATTCTATAAGGTTGACAGCACCAATACCAGATCCTGAGCCACCGAAAATTTTGATGAATTCAGAGTCTATGGATTCTAGTGATTCTGATTCAAGCGACGAAGGTAATTTAGAGATATTTCAACCTAGTGTACCGCCTATTCCTCCTCCTAATTACTTGAACTCGGGCACATCTAGTTTGCCGTACGCCTTCCAGCGGCCGCCGGTGCGCGAGGCACGGGAGGGTGAGAGCGTCTACTGCTACTGTCGCTGCCCGTACGACGAAGTATCGGAGATGATCGCCTGCGACGCAGAAGGGTGTCCCATCGAATGGTTCCATTTCGAATGCGTCGGCATTATGGTACCGCCTAAAGGCAAATGGTACTGTCCTGAATGTAGAAAAAATCAAAATTTTTCAGGTTACAGATAATTCTAATCAACATTGACTTGTATGTATATAACTTAGTGTATTGTTATCCTGTATATAACTTATTGATTGTAGATAATTTAGGCTTTACCTGTGTATATCTTGTAGGTAGTTTGTGTAAGTTTTTAGGTTACTAGGTCTGAAAATGTATCATTGTTATAAAAGTACATGTTATGCTTGATACCGGCTGAGCTGTGCGGCCTTTTCTGTAACCTGGCGAATTGTTACTGGCATTCACCAACTGCAGCAAAACGGAAATATAAATCCGATTTTTGATACCAAAAAGTGGCTTTTGTTTTTTTTTTACACATTATTATTTCATTTTATAAGTACTTACTTATCTTTCGATGACTACTATGACTAGGCAAGTAAAACATAACAACATCACCTATGTCATGCATTTTTCCGGCAGATTGAAAAACAGCATACCGCCAACGCCGGTGTATTATTTGGTACTTAGGTACTATACCTACTTCAGCCAATTTGGCCGTGTCAATTTTATAAACAAACTCACGAATTTCTTCCAAGTGCGTTTGGGCACTACAGGAACTTTATTTACTGTTTTCCGGTCCGGAAAATGTCTTTCTCCTTCTAACATATCGGAAATAAGGAGACAAGACATTTGAAACTTACATTCCGGACCGGAAAACAGTAAAATTCTGTTAAGTACTTAACTGTACTGCAACAAGGGTGTTGTTGATTCGTGATTTTTAATAAAGTAGTGTAGTTTACCACCTATAACGATACTCATGCATGAGGTTCCTACCTATAGATAAACGTGGTGATTCTATTATCTTCGCCTATAGATTTTAAAAGTACAAAAAAAATCCCAACGTGTCAGAATCTGGTGGGACTCGTTGGGATTTTTTTTGTTCTTGGTGGTCATCCTCTTTAAGTACTTACCTCTATAGTTCTATACCTTTCATGAAGACTTTGAATGGAATGACAAGACAACTAAAAGTGTAAGTCTGTATCTCTGGCTCAGAAGAAGGAAAGATAATCTCTGGTCTGTTTAATCCATTGACAATATAAATGTAGTACTTATATTCTGAGGTATAGGCTATTACATGCTCTTTGGTATTAGGTCTAGGAAGATTGTTGCTGGACATGTTCTAGTAATTGTTCCTAGGTATAGTCAATAGGTAATTTTAGGTTTTTATTAAGTAATTGGTGTTTCGTTTTTCGTTACGTGCGTGACCAATAACCAATTTTCGTGATCCTGTTGGTAGATTTAGGTTCTTATTTTGAGTTGGGAGAATCAAAGGATGGATCTATCTTCTTTGTGTACTTCGAAAAACGAATGCAGCATGTTTGGCAGTAAGTACCCTACGCTATATTATGATACATACAGTAGGTACCTGCCCCTCTAATTAAATTTGGTAGGTACCTAACTATTGATAATTATCAAGACCACCTCTAAGGTTTTGAAACAATACTCTTTCGTCCAACCAGTCTCGAACTAATAATTCACTTAATAATATTACACCCGTGCTTCCAGCAAGTGCAGCTTTATTTATTTTCAGAACACGTAAAAAATAACTCGAAATCAGATACGTTGTGTGTTGTGATAAAAACGCCGGCGCGGCCCGCTTGGGAGGGTAAGTGATGCACCACATCATACATCCGATACCGCAACTAGGAACCTTCTAACTTGTTGTATTGTGCCTACCGTGAGTACCTACTTACTAAGTTTCTAAATACCTACGACAAAGATTTTAAACACACGCCTTGATGCTGTAAATTTTAATAGGTAAAGTAATGTTAAAAAGTGCAATATCTTATAGAACTAGGTCCTACCCACGTTTGTTTAGTTCGTTGAAGCGCTTAACTACCACGGTAACTCGGTTCCATCATATTGCAAGAACTTCCCTGTATCAGACTCGCCGAGTTTCAGGATCGTATTGATAATACCTTTGACGCTGGTGTCGATATCTAGCGGTGCATTTTTGCCACCCATGTCTGTTTGCACCCAGCCGGGGTGCATACACGCGACTAATATCTGATCCTTCTTCAGGTCCAAGCTCATTGACTTAGTTGCTGCATTCAGTGCTGCCTGCAACAAGTAATTATTCGATTGTCCTGTTAAATTGTACTTACCAAATATGAACTAGTTGAACATAAGGGACTGCACGACCTGTAACTGTACCTATTATGTTTACCCACCCAATAGCGGCATTTAAGTTAGTTAAGATGGTGGGTACCTGCTGCCTACCTAATATAATAAGGGAAACAGCGAACTTAAGGTTTACCTTGGAACATCTATATGGATAGAAGCCACCCTGGTCGTTTTGCGCGATGGAGCCCAGGATGGAGCTCATGTTGACGACAGCCGAGCGTTGTGCACCCATTGGCTTGTCGCTGTTGGATTGCGATGCTTGCTTCAGTAGCGGCAGCAGGGTCTGCGTTGGGTAGTTAAAATAATTAAAGAACAAACATCCACACATCCATCTATCGATCTTAATTATATATAAGTAACTAGGTAGCTACCTAGGTACAATAATAGTTACTTAGCTAGGATATTAAAAGTCAGCTAAGTGGGTACCTACTACTTACCTACCTATTAGGTTTAGGTACCTACACTCACCTTAGTCAACATAATAGGTGCGATGGTATTCACGGTGAGGTTCTCCAGCAGTTGGTCTTCCTTCACCAGGCCTAGCTTGGTGAATTTGGTAGCGATCCCAGCATTGTTGACGAGCAGGTTCAGACCCTGGCTGCCGAGGACTGATTCAATCTGAGATGGTATCGCGCTGAAACTTGATACGTTGCTCACATCTGTAAGTAGGTAGGTAGTTACCTAATAAGCCCCGTTTAATAATAGCGGGACAAAAAGTACTTAGGTACCTACAGAGTTACCTAACTTACCTACTTCGTAGGAAATCGATGAAACTTACCCAAATGCAAAATTGAAATGTTCTTATTTTCGGATGCTAATTGCTTCAGTTCCTGTAAAAATAATTTGGTACTTAAGTAGGTACCTACCTACCTAGTTAAATGATTTGTCGAGTCCGCTGGGTAAGTCGGTAGGTACCTTACCTACCTATTTAATAAACCTATATTAAGGTAGGTACCTAGTAGGTACCTACCTTAATATAGGTTTATTAAAAAAAAAACAAAAAACAGTAAAATCATCTAGGTAGGTACTACCTACATAAATGATTTTACTGTCGGCATGCATGCATGAACCAAATACGTATTTATTTGGATTGTTGGACATACTTACACTTTCATAGGATTAGGTACTAGTAGGTAGGTACCTACTTATAGTATTATATTTAGGTATCTGTGATAGGATATAAGAATGCCTAACTAGAAGATCTAAAATAATAGATAAGTACCTACCGCATCTTGGGAAAAGAATCTACGCGCATTTAAAGAAATCCAAGCATACAAAACATGGATACCAAGCCTTTCAGAAAACTCTACTTCTTCAACTAATAGAGAAAGGATCCTCAAAATAGCGACAAATTTCTACGCAAACCTCTACGACCGTAAAGATCATGGAACCACTGAAACTATAACTTTCTATCCTCAAAACGAATCACAATGTTATTGGAACGAAGAAGACATAAATCGGGAAATAAAAAGACTAAAATCAGACAAGAGTCCAGGGCCTGATGGCATCCCCAACGAGGCCTTAAAATTGGGAAGGACACTACTCACACCTATAGTGACCTTCCTATTTAATATTATAAACAAAGAACAGAAAGTCCCAGAACAATGGACCAAATCAAATATTATTCTACTATATAAGAAAGGTGATCCAAAGGATATCGCTAATTATCGACCCATTAGTCTACTACCCAGCCTCTACAAACTATTTTCACAATGTCTACCTACTAAGCCGAATATCCGCAATAATTGACAAAAATCAACCGGTAGAACAAGCTGGATTTCGTAGAGGATACTCAACCGTCGACCATATTCAGACTTTGGAGAGCATAATAGAAAAATACAAGGAATTCCAAAGACCGCTCTACTTAGCCTTTATAGACTATCAAAAAGCATTTGACTCTATCTCACACACTTCAATATGGAAAGCACTGAAGGCTAACAATATAGACGAAACATATTGCAATATAATAAAAAATATCTACGAGAGCAGCACAAGTAGAGTCAGCCTAGAAAGAAACGGCCCAGAAATAAAAATTAAAAGAGGGGCGAAACAAGGGGATCCTTTATCCCCAAAGCTTTTTATAGCTGTACTGGAAAACATTTTCAAAAACCTGGACTGGAGAAACCTTGGCATTAAAATAGGTAATGAGTACCTTAATCATCTACGCTTTGCTGATGATATAATATTATTCTCACAATCTAGTTCGCAGCTTCAAAAAATGATCCAACATCTTCATGAAGAAAGTGCATGCGTGGGATTAGAAATGAACCTAGAAAAAACTAAACTGATGACTAATTCTTCAAAACCACCAATAAAAATCAGAAATACAAACCTTGAATATGTAGATACTTGCAAGTATCATTTCGCCGAAACAATAACCTAGAAGAAGTAACGAGAAGAATAAATATATCATGGCAAAAATACTGGGCTCACAGAGAAATAATGAAAGGAGACATGCCGCTTTCTGTGAAAAAGAAAGTAATGGATAGTGGTATTCTTCCGTGTCTAACATATGGATCACAAACCTGGACATACACTAAACAGGTAAAAGAAAAAATAAGAATATGTCAGGCAGCCATGGAGCGATCCATCCTAGGAATTAGAAAGAGCGATAAAATACGCCACACCAAGATAAGAGACAGAACAAAGCAAATAGACTTCTTACACCACTCCATGAAACTAAAGTGGAAGTGGACCGGCCATCTCGCTAGAATGGAGGATGACCGGTGGACTTGTCGTGCCGTATTATGGAAAGGACCTGAGGGAAAAAGAAAACGTGGAAGACCATCAAGGAAATGGATCGACGATATCCTAGATATAGCTGGAGATAAATGGCAAACTATGGCGAAAGACAGATCAAAATGGATTAAAATGGAGGAGGCCTTTACCCTACAGAGGGGTTCTCATTCAAAAATTAAATAAATTCAAAGTTAATATAATGACAGTAAACATGAACATTATATTTTAAAAAATAGCACTTGTCGAATGATTTACAAAATAAGTACTAAAATGTTAAAAACAAATATCTTATCTAAAATGTAAACCTAAAATGTAATAACTGCATGTAATGAGAAATAATAAAAAAGGCTTAATTATTATTATTATTGTTTCTCGATTCTCATCGGCTCGACTCATTTGAGTCGATAAAATAATGATGCACACGGGCCTAAGCCAAGTGCACATCATATGCTACAGCTGGAATTGATGGCTGCACATCGTTGGAGAGGTCGCTTTGCAGAAACTTGCGTACAATCCTACATGTGTTTAGAATTACTGCTTTTTGCAGTAATGCAAAAGTATGTTTGGGTAAATCAAGCAGATTAAGTGATTGAAAAAGTTGGTTAGGGATTACGCCAGTGGAAGATAATACTATGGGTATGATGGAGACCTTATTAAGTCTCCACATTCGTGCTATTTCATTTTTCAGGTCAACATAATTTGGATAGCTTTTCAGCGATTGTAGTTTGTAAGTTATCCTACCGCATCTTGGGAAAAGAATCTTGTTATGTAATATTTATTTACCTAAGTAGGTAGGTAAGTAGGTAGGTAGGTACCTACTACATATTTTCAAGAGGCAACCAAATAAATAATCGCTTCCGAAGAGCGAACATACTCAAATCAAATGATGAGGTCATCAAGTTGTCAAATAAAAACGTCATGGTGCCTTGCATTGCACTTTAGTCTAAAATGCAATACTTACCTAAGTACCTAATACAAGGTTTAGAGGTTTTTAAATAAGTTTAAAGTTTTTTAATAAGTTTTAAGTTTAGGTTTACTTATACTTATATATTTTTTTATTATTATAATGTCTGTACTTAAGTACCTACCTACTTAGGTAGGTCGGAGTTCGGAGTATCGCAAAGGCTAAACATAACTAACCAAAAATGTTGCCGTCCCTTTCATTGCGATTGGAATAAAAAGGATGGCATTAATTTTAGTTAGTTTAGTATAGTTTAGCTTTTGCGACACTCTGCTGTTGTTGTGGATGGACTACCTACATAAATTTATAAGTGCCTGCCTGCCTGTCTGCCTATTATACGTGGTTATTGGTGGTTATTATACTAGGTAGGTACTCTACGCTGCTGCCTAGCCTACCAGTAGGTAGTATATTACATACAGCAAGGCAGGTGGTATAGGTATATGCATATACCTAGACCTACTGCCTGCCTTGCTGTATTATTGATTGATTGTTGCGTACCGTACACACCAAACAAACTAACGCCATTGAAGGTTCGTTTGCTCTAAGAGGTTATGCGAATGTAAACGATTGTTCGTTGTCGTGCAGTGTGCCGTGCCGGCTTCAAAATTTTCAAATCAAAGGATTCGAACCATTAGACCGAATAAAGTGTGGACGGTTGACGAAAGCCAACGAAATAAAAGAACGTGTACCGCTCAAGTCAATAGCTGAGCTGAGTACCCACCTAGCGCACAGACTCGCGCGGCAGGCTCGCGAGCCAAATGCTCGGCTGATGTGGACATGCCCGAGCACGGCTCGGCCCCGAGCCATCTGTTGTCGGTAAACTTGACGCGCTCAAAGGCGCCTCAGTGAGCGCTGTGCATTAGGTGGGTACCCAGCTAATGTTGTACCGCGTAGGTACCACCAACTAAGTACTTACCTACCTATTCAAAATCTGCAGAAGAAATTCTTCTAAAGATTTTTGTTGTCTTCGCTTTCTTTTATTTTTTCTTGTCCTTTTTATGCTAGTTATAAATAACATACCTACTATTGGTAGTAGTAGGTACATACCTACCAGATAATGGTATTTTTAACTAACAATGTTATTATTTCGATGTCCATGATCAAATTTCGAATTCCAGCTGGAATCGTTGACTTTATCAACCAACGATCGTTGGCTACCTCTACTACATGCTCTTTGACCTCTACCATCAAATGGACGGACGTATCGGCGAAGGCCAACGAGCATGCGGTGCCAACGGTAATATCGTTTGTTGCATTGTTCGTTGGCTGTTTTGTTTCTGGTGTGTACGCAGATTTTGATGAGGTCAACACACTTCAAGTTGCTAATCAAAGAGCATGTTGCTAATGTCATGGTGGAGATGATGACGTCAGACGTCAAAATGACAGTCAAGTTTTTTCTGTTTTCTCCTCTCCGTCATCCTAGTAGTCCGTGGTTGTTGTCTCTTTCGCTCACCTGCTGACTGCCTGCTGGCTGAATCGCTCTAGGGTCGTCGGTCGGCTACAAAAGCACTTTACCGCGACTCCGTGTCGTAATTTATTTGTCCGTGAGACTCCGAGAATACCTGTTCTGTGTTTACAGTTATTTTGTGCATTGAATAATTTAGTTGTGTGTTGTTAATAAACGGTTATGGCACCTATAGGTAAGTCACAAAATCAGTTCTTTAGCATACCTCCGAAGCAGTGCGGCATGTCGCGATAATTTTCTGTGCCTTGTGGTTGTTAGTGAGAAATTTTACCATCCCAAAACCGAGTCCTCTGTTAGCTCCAGTAATTAATACGGTATTCATGGTTATACTCTGAAATATTCACTTTTACAAAGTTCGTAGAATACTTGCTATCCGAGTGCCGAGACCTCGGCCGGAAGTTTTATCTGATTCTTTCTGCTGTGTTCTGTCGTGGTTCTGTCTGTCTCTGTCATTTTCCGTCAAAATGACAATCTTGAGCAATATTGTGAGGGTAAATAAGTTGATAAATCCTGGAAAAACAACGGATTCCTTGATTTTTTTAGCAAGAAGATCGTTTTCTAGTGAGTACTATAGCCTGACCAGATTTTTGACCTTGAATATGTTTTTAATCACCTAACCTCACTTGCGCGATCCAACAACAAGACAAATCATTTTCAAAAATTAATTCCTTGGGCTGAACTCAAAACATGACATACCTAATTACCTAATTTGCATTTTTTTTTTTGCTTTAAAATATTCCTGTACTTACACACCAGATACCTTATTGAAATGGTTTGATTATCCATGTAAAGAATTAAAATTTTAGTAATATACCTACTTACTATTGGTTTTCCTGTGACTTTTCTTACTAGTTAATAGTTTGATTTATTATTTCCTATAAAGCTATGTACATGATCACATTTATCTGTAACCTGTTAATTTATTGCATCACTTACCAGAATCCCTATTTTTTTAAATTGGTAATTTTCTTTGCATCATTCTTCAAGTGCCTATTTCTAGAATATCTAGTTTGATTTGCATTGGCCTTAGAAATAGATTATTTTTTACTAATAGAATTTACATTGTTTATTATTTGATCACGCCAGGCGGCTGGATGTGTTGTAGGACAGACAAGTTGGTTGCTCCTTTAGAGTATGTCAAGGAAGGTATGATAAATGCCTTGTACCCATTGAGATGTATAATAGAGCCACAATCGGACAAATAAAATGTAAACGCCAAAACTCTGTGCACACTATGTAGTGCGCACAGTTTTTCTTTTTTGCGTACAAGCGACATTGAACATTAAAACAAACTATATAAAATCTACATTCAAATGTCTAATGTCATTGTAGAACATTGAATTTGCTTGCATATTTTTTGAGCGTTGTCAGCTATTAGATTGTGTCTCTTTAATACATCTCAATGCTTGTACCACAAATTGTAACAAACAGCATTATTTTTGGCCATCTGCATCCTAATCATGGGTCATTTAGATAACTAAAATAACCTATTAAAAAATAAATGTCACCTCAGCATAATATGAGATCTTGAATCTTGAGTATGAATATAAGTTACACTGCATTGAAAATGAAAAATAAGATATTCACACAAAAATGGTTCTTTAATTATTAGTTAACTAATAATACTAAAACATATCAAATATCAATTAAAGTAAAACTTTACTTACTAAAACATATCAAATATCAATTATGTAATAGGATGCAGATTGCAGATATCTTAAAGCTGTTACCTACATACTTTGGCACTAAAGGGAATATTTGCTTTTGTCTAACTAATGTTTATGCACAGCAACCATCTTAATAATTTGCAACTGTGGGTTTATGTATTAATAGATTAAACTTTATAAATAGACGTTTGGTGAAGGTGGGCACAGTTGCTTTATAGATGT
Organism: Xanthorhoe designata; assembly: GCA_963582015.1. Lineage (NCBI taxonomy): Eukaryota > Metazoa > Arthropoda > Insecta > Lepidoptera > Geometridae > Xanthorhoe > Xanthorhoe designata. The sequence continues at coordinate 12,527,352 of OY757036.1, forward strand.
TGCTTTAAGTCCCACATTTATGGGTACTACATGGTTTGGAACACCGATCTTCTAGATGGGACTTTCGACTATGACCTGGCGGTCATCGGAGGCGGTTCAGGCGGTCTGGCCTGTGCGAAAGAGGCTATTAACCAAGGCCAACGAGTGGCAGTACTTGACTTTGTTCAGCCGTCACCACAAGGGACAAAATGGGGACTCGGTGGAACTTGTGTAAATGTTGGATGTATACCCAAGAAGCTTATGCATCAGGCTGCATTGCTGGGAGAGAGCATTCATGTAAGTAACTTATTACCTACCTTACCTTTTGGTCTTCAAATGTGAGAAATTAATTGCCATTGCTACCTTTTTTTATTATAAAGAGAAAACAATTTTCTACTTGAAAAAATAGTGTTTAGTAAAGAGATTTGTGATTATGAAATTTTGTTGGAGTGTTTGCAATTTTCATGAAATCACTCACTCACAGAAAACAGAGCTACTATTAAAAGCCACTAAGAGTCATGTCATGGCAGTGTTTAGTTAGTTCGAGTGTTTTTACGATCACTCAATGACAATGGTGTTCATAATTAACAAAATGCATGACCATCAGTAAATAGCATGACTTCACATTATTTCGTTTTGACATGCTAGATAAAAATCAATAGGTACCTTATAATCCGAGTCATATTACAATATTTATCTAATACTTATTTAAAATACTTAATTCGTATTTTTCATATGCTATTTAGTTATTGAGCACACAATGATACATGATTGGTTTTTTCCTAGGCATTGGTAAGTGGCGTTACAAGATTCCGAAACCTTACCCATTTTCCTTCCCCGATCCCGAAGCGCAGTTTGGATTACCTACGGTGGGGCTAGTCATTTCCTTTACACTAGTAGAACTGTATAATATTATTTTGTTGTTGTGTGTAACATCACATTGAGTTAGTACATTTATATCGATGATGTTACATGACCTGCCTTGCCTTGCCTCTTACCTCTTTATCAATCATCTACCAAGTAGAGATGTAAAGGCCTGAGATTACATGACTATTTGCTTATTTTAGTAGTTTTTTTAATCATGTAGTGTAATTAATAATATCATCACATAATACTAATTTTTATTTCAATTCAATAGATAGATAGTGGTTTAGCTGAAGTCGTTATTTCGGATAATCGCCGTAGACAAAGGTCCATTTCCTTACATTCCATAACGTATAATTTCATATTATTTAATATTTCAAAATTCACGCATTAACTTGTTGTTGGTATCTCTAAACCAGTTCATTTTATGGCATCATGATGAAACACAATGACTTTGCAGATATTTCAATCCATCAAAGTGAATTATGTTTGTTGTGATGATAAAATAATGTTGATTTAAACGATAATAGTATTAAATATCATATTATTATGAATTTATCATCTTCTAGTCATGTCTGATCAAAAGCTTTAGATTTGATCTTTTTAAATCATACCTATTATTCCATAAAAGTGCATGAGTTGTAATTCTGCAAACGAATGATTTATTTAACGACTTTCCTGATTTTTTGTTATGCTCAAATATAATAATTAATTTAATTGACGGCACAGAATAAATATCAGTTGAAAATTAACAAAAATACTTCAAATGTAAGTTAACGTTAAATCAAATAGATTGGTAGGTACCTACCTAATTAGAGGACTGTGAATTTCAAGCTAGACCGTTCTACGCACACAATGCGGCTTTATTTTTTGGCATTGCCATTATTTTGTCTACCAATCTTTTCTCTCATAGATATATTCCAACAACAAAGAAAAGTCACCGTTACCTCTATATTAAACCTAAGTAGTTCCAATTATAGTAGTTATGAACGTAATTTTCATAACGGGATACACTTGAGTAGTATAAAAAGCTCACGTGGCCGTGAAGGTTGCTTCGATATACCCAATAGACAGTACTTTTACGCAGAAAACTCGTGGCTTAGCTTGCTTAGTCGTTCTTTAGATTGTTCAAGAAGTTTGTAAAATTCAAAATTGTTCAGTAAGTAACCCCCGACACTAAAACACATTTGATTATTCATACTCACAGCTCCATATCTTGTAAATGGCTCAACCGATTTCTATTTTAATTTCTATTTTGAATTCTACACAACATTTTCTTTAATTTGATATCGAAACTGCTTTTAAAAACATCTGCGTTCAAATCGGTCCACTCGTTTCGAGCTACTGTGCCATAAACAGACACACAGCGATCAGACTTAAAACAACCCTCTTTTTGTGTCGGGAGGATAAATAAAACCATTAGAGTAGGTAATCTGTGTTGGTTAGACATTATAATAATAATGAAAAAATAAAAGAAACTAATTTAATGTTTGTTTATGAATATTAAGTAAGTTTATAATACCATTATAGTGATATGATAACCTGATAAGTTAGCCATGAATAAAAGGCCCTGCCTTTCTTTTTCAGCTGTATTTCGCACGCCATAGAAAAAATATTAGCGTAGCGTAGAGTATTCAATGTAAGGGCTTGCGAGAGGTTACCCATAAGTTTCAAATTGCGTGTCATCATCCATTAATTCTACAGTTACAATAACAATAATTGTAGTTAATTTACGTATAATAAAGCAACAGTGATATAACTATAATAGTGTTGTACGGATTAAGTACTAATGTTATGAATACTTGACCTTTTTACCTTTAAGTTTGTTAAATTACGTTACCCTATGTAATTAATTGGTTCGCCATTAAATGTGCATTGCCCGCGCGAGCATTTTAAGTCAATATATCACTTACTTTTTAATCAACTTTTCTATGAAATAGTTCGCTTTCAATATCCTCTACAAAGAAAATAGACATTCACCAATGGTAGTTCGGTCAAGGTTGTTCTTTACTACCAGTCATAACCAACGAGTGAGACATCGATCAATACAGTTCTGTTCATAACTGTTGTCTATAAATTATACTGAAATATTTCTTTGAACGAGAAACGCATATTTTATTGATCTTTATAGGCTTCATCGTGAATGGATGCAAGCAAGTTTTAGGTATTGTAATTCGATTTTAACTTTAACATTTTAGTTAGTGTGTTAGTATAGGTATATAAGTAATAGTATAGTGTCTTCAAGACTCATGAGTCATGTCACACTAATCACGAACAATACTTTGCAAATCTATAGTGCCAGCAAATCTGTATCTGCGGGTATTATGGATTTGCTTATAAACTTATATGCTAGAGACAAAATAAATCTTCAAAGTTTCCTAGACCGACGCGACGCGTCTTTATCACAAAGATTTATAAAAAGATTTTGTAAATCCTTTATTGGATGCTTAAATATAAGTAACATTAGGCCTACGCTTAAGATCTGTGGATTTTGTAAAGAACAAATAAATAAATAACTGGGAATCTTTTAGTAATTTGACACATTTTCACATCTTATGCCGGCACCACACATTGTGTTGGCCACTTGCTCATACGAACGAACGAACGAACCACACATTGGCTTCAACTTGGTTCCAACATTAGAATGGTCAATGGCAATGCTCCGTTTGTGTCGAAAAACCGTAAACGGAGCATTGCCATTGGCCATTCTAATGTTACAGAGTACATACTCTGCCAATGTGTGGTGTCGTCTTACAATTTTGAGTTTTGTTGCTCTGTAATATGAGCAGAACATGTTGTCTGTTGTGTCCAGGCACCAGCTAAAAAAACTGCTATGAGTCATTTTGTATAATGCAAACAAAATTATATTAACATCATTAATAATGATGATAATGCTCTGAAGTGGGTTGACAGTAATAAAATGAGAATTAACACGTTAGCTGTCCCAAGATAAGTAAACGCGATCTTCCAACCAACCTCGGTGTTTTTCTATTTGTACATTATTTAATACCACGTTAATGAAACTACGCTTGAATGAACTATGAATTGATCACCGTAAGTAATTGGTTAAAATACGAAGTCATAATGAGTCATTATAGGAAGTGGGAAATAAAATACTCAAATATTGTTTTTACGTACCTACATAGTTGTATTATAAACACAATACTATAGATAGAGACTTGCACTTCGATACGAGTATTTTTTCTAAGAATCCAAGTCTCAATTTTGTAGAAATCTGTGAGATATTGTTGATCTTGTTTCGTTTTTTTTAGTTTATTCAAAATTAGGCAAAAAGAGTTATTTCTATCCTTTATTAAGTGGTTTAAGGTCAGAAAACAGATATCAAGTATCGTGATTTTTCATGATACAGTAATATTTGCTGATGTATATCATCAACGCGTCCTGATATGCTTGATATGGAGTTGGTGTAAGTAAATGAGCAAGTCATCCGCAATCGTTACTCGATAAACGCCCATACTCACGTACCTATACAGTCATCTGAGTTAATATTTCACACATAAATAGTAATTCTCATCGTAGAATTCGTCATCGGTAAAGCAGCGTTATGTTTACGTTGTTCTTGCGTTATTACTAAAATGTATTACTAGACTTTTAGTAGTTCAATTCTCATGTAGTTTAGTTTAGATAAATCAACTATAGATAATTCTGAAAGTCTAAGATTGAATGATAAAACTCAAGGCAAATCATTTTGAACTAATCGGTATCATTGTGTGCTGAATGAATTTATGGAGTTATCCTAACGAAAAAATATTACCTACCTATTTATTCTATCACAAAATATTAGAAAGTAATTGAAAGTAATTTTTCCAAATGTTATTTTCTTACACCTTTTTAAATTTGGAAGACTCACCTTGTAGCATTTATTTACAAACCGGAGTGGTTTTTGCTTTAATTATCTAAGTTTCTTTTGTAAAGATGTATCATGTAGTAACTAAATAAATAAAAAAATAATGATTATTGCTACAATGTATAAACGATCGTCTCGTATTCCAGGAAGCAGTGGCTTACGGCTGGCAGATCCCCTCCCTCAAGGATATCCACATCAGCTGGCCGGCGCTGACCTCGGCCGTGCAGGACCACGTCAAGTCCGTCAACTGGACCACCAGGGTCGACCTCAGAGACAAGAAGATTGAGTACATCAACGGACTCGGCGAGTTCAAGGACCCGCACACGATCGTGGCTACGCTGAAGAATGGCTCGAAGAAGGTATGTTTGTAAAAAAACGAAACTTTGCCCACTGTCTCGGTTTGCCACTGCTTCCTTGACTAGTTTTTGAGGTGTAGAAGACCCCTAGAAAACTGAAAATTAATGGTCCTCAAGCCAGCGGATCTATGACGTCAGAACGAAGTTCTTGATAAGAAGTTCTTGATAAGATGATATACCTAGGGTTATGCACCGATTATCATTCACCGAATATTTGAATCCCAGAGCCTAGATCTACCACTTCATAGCTTTTACTGTTATTTATTCAGTAATAGTGTATTTACTAGCGGTTATCATTATCTTATCTTCATAAGTACAAAATGTTCGTGTCACGGTGTTTGTAGTCGAACTCCTCCGAAATGGTTCGACCGATATATATTTTTTTTCTGATAACACCCAATGACAAAACACAAAACGTCGGAAAATAATAAAAGGTAAATTACTCGATAAAATCTTGTTTTCTATTTAAAAGAACACCCAATGACTTGGCCTATTACCCCATTTCGGCTCGACGGGACACCCTGGATGAAAACGCAATATAAGTTGACCGGAGTGAACATAGTTATTGCGATTAGCGTCGCAGTGGTCCGAACGAAATATATATCTCTGTTTTACGTGCTGTCATTACATTTATTTTTTCGTTTACTTATGTAACGGCTGTTCATGCGCGCGCCACCGACCGGGGAGGGCCTAAGTTCGGCCCTGTCAAGTTATATTGCGCTAAACTTAGAGAGAAAGTAAGAAATAGAGCGCTGTATATTCCTTACTCAGTCACACAAAAACAAAGAAGAACATACAACATTCTTGTGAGTGAAAGAGACAAAGCATTATATCTCTTGTTCCTCATCGCGTGTCGCTTTTTTGTATGACCGGAAACTTGATGCTCCGAATTTTGTACATCGAAACTATGGATGCACTGCATTTTCTGTCCCTCTAGGCGGCATGCTCGCTGTTCGTCCAGGTACTATACTAGGTCCATGGCGCTAAGTGATATGATAAATGTTGTAGGAGCTAACCGCCCGCAACGTGGTGATAGCAGTGGGCGGGCGGCCGCACTACCCCGACATCCCGGGCGCGGCCGAGTACTGCATCAGCAGCGACGACATCTTCAGCCTGTCCCACCCGCCCGGCAAGACGCTCGTCGTCGGCGCTGGATGTATCCTTTCAAACCATATAAAACGCTATAAAAAGCCCGTCACACACGTAGCTATAAATATAGTAATATAAATTATAGCAAGGCATATTACGATATATTTTCTATACAAATATTCAAGTGACCGCACACGCAGCTATAATATATATTATAGCTGCGTGTGTATTTGTATAGATATAGCAAGGCATATTAACAGGTTAGCTGTCCGATGAGGCACATGTGCCTCATGGGTGATTGCACTGGTACGTCCATGAGGCATATGTGCCTCATGTTAGCTGTCATTATTTACTACGAGGACGTGTACAAAGAAGATCGAAACTTGCTTCGGGACAGCTAACCTGTTAATATATATTATAGCTAGGTGTGTGACGGGCTTAACGCTCGCCTCACCTAAAAATAACAAAATGTATTGCACTTTTTGACAGAACAACGTTGCAATGGCAATACCTACGGCAGTCTTTTTTAAACTTCCGCGATCAGTACACATGATAAAATATACATTTACGGGTATTTATCGCTATTTACCTTTATTTTATTTTAATTTTATCCCGTCGTTTCGACCGGATTGCACCAGCCGTGGTCGCGGTCAGTCTGCTGTTTTATCAAGACTTACGGCATTCGTTGAATACAGTTATGAAAAAAAAATGAAAATGAAAAAATATTTATTTCAACAAAACAGAGAATCCTTAAACTAACGCTTAAGAAGGTAACAAATACAACACATGCAGGAGACTCATGTTTTGCAGAGAACTTTTCACATGAAAGCCAAATTGTTGACTTCCTCACTAGGCGAGGCCTGTATCGAGGAAGCCTGTGTTCCCGTTTGACAGTTCTTAGCATTAACGCACATAATTATATAATATAGTTATATAATATATATGTATAACCGGGAGTTAGTCAGTGTTTATGCAAGACAAAAAACTGCCTTCCATCTTCGCCATTAGTATCCTCAACTATCAACAGACATCGGTCTAGAATGCGCTGGTTTCCTGAACTCGATGGGCTACCCGACGACGGTGCTGGTGCGGTCCGTGCCACTCCGCGGCTTCGACCAGCAGATGGCCAGCATGGTCACCAACGAGATGGCGGAGCGCGGGGTCAACTTCCAGCACCGCACTGTGCCGCTCTCCGTTGAGAAACTGGAGAACGGGCAACTTAAAGCGCGCTGGCTGAACACGGAGACTCAGGAACAGTAAGTCAAACACAATATTTTTTTGACGACCTCTGTGCAGTGGGCGAAGGCCCGCCTGAGACGCGGAGGTTGCGTGTTCGATCACCGCTACGGGGCAAATGTTTGTATCTTCTACAGATGTTTGTTCCGGGTCTGGATGTTTTTCTATCTATAGTAGGTACCTATGTATGTATATGTATTTACAAAAAAAAATGAAACTATGTAGTATATCAGTCATCTGGTTACCATAACACAAGCATTAAGTTGCTTAGCGTGGGACTAGATGACGCCGTGTGAAATGTCCAAGGATATTTATTTATTTATAATAATTATAGAAGATAATATTTGGTCGACGACGAGAAGGTTTGTCGTGTGTTGCACATGTTAGGCCTATTGGTGTCTGGAGTCGCGTTGGAACAGGCGGTAGAATCCCCTAGTTTAAAGGACGTGACGTGTCAAAGTGTAAACGATCGTACAGTAGGCCTAACATGTGCAACGCGTCGAGACGACAAATTAAATATCTCGATAATGTCAAGCTGTTTAACGTACTATGTTAGAGCAGGAGAGAATATATTGTCGACAACGAGATGATTTCTCGTGTTGCGCATGTTAGGCCCGCTGGATAAATACAGTGTTGTAATAATTTTTCAGGGCTGAAGATGTGTTTGACACCGTCCTCCTGGCGACGGGGCGCTACGCGCTCACCAAACAACTCAACTTGGAGTCCGCTGGAGTCAATGTAATAAATTTACTTTAGTCCTTTTTAAACTTTCGCTATCAGAACACATGATAAAACACACATTTAAATAAAGGTAAATAGCGATAAATACCCGTAAATGTATCTTTTATCATATGTGTTCTGGGGGCCTATCATCAGTTTTCGACTGGTATAGTTAACTATTCTCGCTCACGTGTCAAGTATTCTAAATGTATGGAATTTTTAGTTCATGCAAGTTACCGGGGGCGGCGCTGCACTGGATTTTCATACATTTGTGATACTTGACTCGCTAACGAGGACATCATCCAATACTATGGTTAACTCGTGATAGACCCCCTGATCGCGAAAGTTTAAAAAACACAGTTTTACACAGTTGTGAATAATTATTGACGACCTCTGTGGCGCAGTGGGCGAAAGCCCGCCTGAGACGCAGAGGTTGCGGGTTCGATCCCCGCTGCGGGACAAATGTTTGCATGATCTGCAAATATTTGTTTCGTGTCTGGGTGTTTTCTATCTATAATAAGTATGTATTTACAAAAAAAAAAAATGTATCTATGTAGTTTATCAGTCATCTGGTTACCATAACACAAGCATTAAATTGCTTAGCTTGGGATTAGATGACGCTGTGTGGAATGTCCAAGGATATTTATTTATTTATTTTTAATTTCAGTGCGTGAACGAGAGCGGTAAGATAGTCGCGATGACGGAGCAGACAAACGTCCCTCACATCTTCGCTGTCGGAGACGTGCTGGAGGCGAGGCCCGAGCTCACGCCCGTCGCCATACACGCCGGACGACTGCTGGCCAGGAGGCTGTTCGGAGGCGGGAACCAACAGATGGACTATGATAATGTAGCCACTACTATCTTCACTCCGCTCGAGTACGGCTGCGTGGGGCTGAGCGAGGAGACTGCTATTGAGAGGTGAGTCTAGAATGTTCGTTCGTTCGTTCAGATATTACGGGGTAAAGTTAGCTAACTACCAGTCTCAATATCCTATCTATCTTTGGTTTTGCTTACTGTCGGTAGATATTTGACATATTTTGTATGGAAGTAATGTCAAATATCTACCCACAGTAAGCAAAACCAAAGATAGATAGGTTATTGAGACTGGTAGTTAGTTAGTTAGCTGGTTCCGGCTGTTCGGGAGTCGAGAAAGCAGATGATAGTTACGTCAGACTGAACTAAGAGAACTGTCTTTGCGTATACTGAGTGGGGCAACATTTTGAGTTTTGATGTTAGACGTTGTTTTGTTTTGAAGAAGTATTTTGCATTTTTATATTTTTGAAAAGTATGGTTAGCCCAAAAAATGACATTTGTCAAAAAAAAATACGTTGATCTTAATAGACTCTATTTCCCACCAGGAACATTTTTCCAAATCAAATCGCAAGTTTATGCAATAATTAAAAAAAAACATTTAATACATTTTCTATGAAAAATGCTAAGTACTCCTAAACTCAAGCTTGCTACTTCGCCACGAACATACTCATTAAGGTAATTCAATTGAAATGTAATTGTTAAAGATTCGGGTCGGAGGCCATAGAAGTGTACCACGCCTTCTACAAGCCGACCGAGTTCTTCATTCCGCAGCGGAACATCAAGAACTGCTACCTGAAGGCCGTGGCGGAGCGCGGGGCTCCGCAGCGCATCCTCGGGCTCCACTTCGTGGGCCCCGTCGCCGGGGAGGTCATCCAGGGCTTCGCGGCCGCCATCAAGTATGTAACTCTACTTCAGCTAAATTCCACGAGCCATCTTTGTTAGAAAATGCTTCTGGTCTTCAATGAAACAACTTTACTACATTTCACTTTCAAAGCTATCGTGAATTGTATTAGACATTATAATAGCACACGGGAAATTACTCACGTAATCGATTTAGATACCGACAATGTTTCGATTCTTCCGGAGAATCTTCATCTGGGTATGAGTGTGGTCACTCCATTCATGCCGGTCGGTCGTCATAGCAACGTTGTTATCTGTCAAAAAGTGTCATACATTTTGTGTTGAATAAACAACGTTGCTATGACGACCGACCTACGGACATCCGTACGTTGGATATAGGAACCGGGGGTAAGTGTGTGAGACGCGACCGCGAGGAGTGATCACACTAATATAATATCCTCTGCTACAATTTAACCAAATTCAAAATAAGGGGAGTAATTTCCTGCTATCGCGAGCTGCATTTCTGTTCATAACTCCGAAGATTCTCGTCAGGTCAATTTTGTACAGTGGACACAGAAAAAATATGTCCGTTAAAAAATACATACATAGCTCCTTCCTCCTTTTTTGAAGTCGGTTAAAACGGTCTACAGGTGGACAAAAAAATATATTTCAGTAAAAAAATACGATAGTGAAACGTAGAACCTCCTTATTTTTTGAAGTCGGTTAAAAATGTTCTACGGTAAGTAAGTAAGTTCGTATGAGCAAATGGCCAACTCTGGTGACGGAGTTTTTAGGCCGCCTTAAGGCCCCCGTCATGGCTTAACGACTTTAAAAGCCGGGAATGTTCTACGGTGACGTTGAGTGTTACAAAACGTTATATTGTGTTGCAGATGCGGCATCACCATGGAACAGCTGATGAATACGGTGGGCATCCACCCCACCATCGCGGAGGAGTTCACACGACTCAACATCACCAAGCGATCCGGAAAGGACCCCAACCCTGCCTCTTGCTGCAGCTAAACACACACACACACACACACATCTAAACTTACCTGCATACGTCTACCGTATTTACGTCGCGATGTCTCGGCCTTTCTAGTGGCTTGTTTCATATCTGAGTAATGGTCTTTGCTAGTGTCATACCATCGCTACCGGCCTTTGGTAGTTGTAGGAACATATCAGGTCAAAAAAATATCTTGGTAATAATGGGATCTTTTTCTTTTCGAGTTCTCACAAAAACTCCGTGTAATGCTTCAGTAAAGTCCCACATCTTCACTGACTCTGACTTGACTTCTTTAATGACATGGTAGTGGCTTAATGCGTGGCAAAAGCCGTGCGAAGCCAAAATAAAGAAAAAGAAGAATGTTAAGTGACAACACCCATTAGACTGGTCCGGTAGCAACCAACAACGTAAATCTTTCTTTCCGTGCCTGATACGGTCTTGGTATGATATCATGTGGTAGTCGTGTCGTAGTTCAGTGTTGCTCTAAATATCGTTACGGGAAATGTAAAAGGTAACTGTTTCGGTCACATTATTTTAGCTTATTGACGTAGTTTCAAAATAAACAGGGAATCGATATTGAATATTATTTATATTGTTATCAGGATTGTGGAATGTAATCAATGGCATACAATGTCGGAAGAAGGACTGTTACTCAGTTTCAAAGTACAAACTCTTTGCTAGCTTCGTTTTGAACAAATTGCCTCAGTACTTACCAAGTAATGACACAGTATTATAATAATAGCTAACTAAAACTAAAACTTTCTTTGTAGACATTCCGGCCGCCATTACATCTTATTTCATATATTTAATGTGATTTTAACTCTGAATAAAGTGATATATTTTTAATGAACAAAGTTGTGTTTGCATTTTTAGCCTTGTATTGGTAAAATTTTTTGTGGTTTACGGCTGGTAACAACTTATAAATCCTATGTTTTTCATCGTGCAATTTATAAATCAGTAGGTTTTAGATCTGTCAATTCATAATAATTTACTTACACTCAGGGCCTCGTTCACCTACCTCAAGTAGTGATTAGTTACTTAACGAGTAACGTCATTCGTTCTATGCGCCAAATGTCAATTACGTCAATTACTCGACACTTTACTTGGTGACTAGCCTACTCGGAACTTACTTGAAGATCGTGAAAGAGGCACTTAGTGCTTACAAATTATAATAATTAGTACAAAAGTAGTACTTAGTTTACAAAATTTGCTAATAAAACAACATGAATGTGTATACATTATTTTATGTCATTATTACCCGCTTCTAAAGATTCTTGAGATTTCATAAGATTACAATATACATATCGTAGTCTGCTACGTCTCGGTAGAGTCCGGAAATTACGCACGTGTAGCTGGCTCTCAAAGCCTTATATTAACAAACTGCTAAAATATTCTAAATGAATTGTATACCTACTCTTGCTAACTCATTTGGCGACAGTTTGGCAACATCGTCGTGGCATCCCAGTGAGTTAGTGCAAAAAAAGTGCGTTGCTGGCATGGACCTAGTCTTACTTTCTCTAAGGTTGCTGGAGTTAGGTGTCGTGTCACGGGCTCACGGGCCGTCGTTGGTGACGTACCGGTTCATCTCCGCGTTGGGCGCGCAGTGGAACCAGATCTGCGCGACGGGCAGCGGGTAGTACGCATGCGCGGCCACCAGCGTGTTGTCGAACCGCCAGAAACGGGGGCCTTGGAAGAAGAACGTGTCTGGAACACATTTAATTAGGCACATCAGTCAGTGGCGAAGTAAGGTGATGCTTTTGGATCGCCCGAAGGTTGTCTTGTCCACTAGGCCCATGTGCAACACGTCGAAATGACACGATAGTGTCAAACTGCTCTAACATACTATGCTTGAGCAGGAGACAGGATTTTGTCGAGAAGATTATTTGTCGTGTTGCACTGTTAGGCTGATGGAATTTAGTCGGGAGCGAAAGTACGGATGGTTAGCGCCTCCAGTAGTCACCTTTTATTTTGTGACTGCGCAGAACGTTAGCGTGAAAAAAAAAAATATTATAATCAAATCCTATTTTGTTCGCAAGATGCTAGGCTGTATACCTACCTACCTTCTTATATTTTGTTAAAGCAAAAAAAGGGGCGTTATCAACACTCCAATAACAAATTTTTCATAAAAACTGCAGTCACAAATTATCTTTTCTCGTTTTTCATTGTAAACAATACCAACCTCCTTCCCAAATTAAAGCGGCATCGACGGGATACGGCACTTTCCTCCACGCAGACATATCCTTCGGATAGCCTCGGTCCATCTTATTCGTCTTCTCATCGAAGCGCCAGAACCGTTCTTCTTCTATCAGGTAGGTTTTGTTATTGTAGTTGGATAGGAAGACCGTGGTCAGTTCTGGCACACTCTTGGGTATGGAGTATTTCGAAATGTTTCCGCGTTTGAGCAGCTTGAATGAGGGGTTGAACTCCCAGAAGTTGCGACCTGGAACAGGAGAACTCTGTAAATCTTCATTATCATGATCTGGACTGGATCTAGGTCTTGCTAGGTCTAGCCTAGTATTCTTTTATCTGTGGTCTAGCTAGATATAAAGCATACCACAGATAAAAGAATACGAGCATAGGTACGTAGCTTATCAGAGAATAGCTAAAGTTAAAAAGAAGAATTGTTCTGAGTCATACACATTTTGTAGTTTTATTGCTAAGCAGAATACCTTTAGGTAGGTAACTGTCCTAATAATTTAAACAGGATAAAAAAAATACAAATCCACACTCAAGCGTGAATCGAAGCTTTAGGAATACGACGAAGACTTACCTGAGAAAATAACTACATTTCCGTTGGCCTTTTCGTAGATAGTCTTGATGACGTTGACGCGGGCTGGCAGACCGCGGAACACGTCGTGGAAGCGCCGCGGGTAGCCTCCCTCCGGTTGGCTCCGCCCTCGCAGCACCCACACCCACTGAACACAAAATTAAAAACTTTTTAAACTGATTGGTTAACTGCAGAACAAGAATAATGTTGTAAATCTACAGCAAGCAGAAACAATTACAAAGATAAACTACTACAATTTTCCTATTAATTTCTTGATTAGTGCAGTGGAAAACTAAATTGATTTCCCAACGAAAACTTTTACCATCAACCAACCTGATTTGACCTACTGTAGGTACCTACACTATCGAACTTGGTCATACATTTGTGTCCAACATTTTCCGTTAGTTCCTCTGCATCTATAATTTGATTACCTCTTCCTCAAAGACGTAGATCTTGCCGTGGATGACCTGCAGCGTGTCATAGTTGGTCATGCAGAGGTCGGGGTAGTAGTTCTCCTCGTCACTCTCCGCCTTCGTGAAGCGAGGCACCGCCGGCGTTCCCGCGTTTGTGAGCGCGGCTATATCGTTGGACTTGCCTTTCACTGCGAATCAGTTGGTACCTTTAAGTATTTTATCTTGGTTGTTTCGTAATTAGTTCTATATTTTAGACAAACCACTCACCTTTTCTCTACAATTAATTCTTATCAATTTATCATATTTCACATCTTAATCTTATTGAATGTGGGTAGGTACCTCCCAAGGGAGAATGGTAGATTATAGGTACCTACTCTGCAGGGGTCGATGTTTGGACCAATTACTATTTTCTGTGCCTGCTTACCCACTAATAACTAACTAATATTTTTGAATAAGGTCCTTACGGTAAAGTTCTTGCATGCCCAATATGTCGTCCATATGCAGACTATCGACACCAGGTTTGTAGTAGGGATGCATGACGGAATCTTCCACTTCGGAGTGGGACAAGCCGAGCGCGTGTCCGATCTCGTGCACCGCCACGGAGAAGAAGTCCGTGATGTCCGGGTCTTCCTCCAAGATGTCCACATTGTCGCCCCAGATTTCGTCGTCATCGAAATGCAGCGCCCCGAGGGGAGGTTGAAAAGCGTGAGCTACCACGCGCCCTTGGCCGTCGAATGGGAAACTGAAATGTATATAGTTTGTAACTCACAGTTACATACTATTGGCCCGACAAAAAATAAGATTTCTTTTCGAAGGCTTCAGTGTTTATTTACTCTGCGGGCTTCAGAAATCATCATCTTTACAAGTAGGTAAACGAAGGACTGTGAAGTGTGACAGACAATATCTAACTAGATAAGTACACACATTCTACACTACACACGCCCCACAATGTTATGCTCGTAATATCGTCCACCCATCTCGCAACCGGGCGGCCGACATTTCTGTAGCAAGTTCTTGGACGCCATTTAGTTGACACCTTAGGATTTAGGATTAGGACACCTGGCACGGAGATATGACGACAGGTGGAGTAAGGTGTCAACTGAATTATAGGTATGTGTTCAATTAAAGTGTCTCACTCGTCGCCATGGTCTCCCGACGCGAAGGAGACCATCATGTCGGCGTGGCCATAGTGCATCTGCTGGAAGGTCAGGCCGCCGTGCGGGGCCCACACGGCCAGCGCGCGCGTCAACTGCGCGTCCACGCGGTCTTGCTCCAGCGTGCTGGATCCGTTCACCAGTCTGCATTATGAAAAATGAAATTAAATAAGATTCCTAGTCTTAAAATTTTCGCGATTACAATTGATATTTAATAATTACATGGACACGGAATTTTATCGCGTTTTTTACCTATTTACGTCCCGACGACATTTCGGCTATGTTATGTGCTTAGACATTTAGGTATTTTTTTATTTTTCAGGTTCGAATATTTTTTAAACCTAGGTATAAGTACCTGTAAGTAATACTGCGCTTGTCCCAACCCTGTTGGATAATGAATCGTCGAGCTCTGATTCGTTTCGAGGGCTCGACGATGTCCTTCACTCCGCAACGCTTCTTTTTAAAAAGCTGCAAAAACAGAATAGTTAGGTAAGTACCTATATTATGTGTAAGATGCCAATTGGATAATACCGTGAAACATGCCAACTTTGCCAGCATTTTTCAAATAATTTCAATTTTTGGATAATTTTTCTATGGGAACGTAAGTATTTTCTTTTAGCATCTGCAATTAAAAGATAATGAGCATGTATTATTTTATCAGATTTTATTATTCATCAATATTTAATTAAGTATTTTATTCATTTTGATGGCGGGCAAAGTTATCTGGACTTTTTGCCAACATTACCCACATTGATTTTTGACGCAACTAAGGCCTCTATACAGATGGCACAAAGTCCAATACAAGAATTTTGGCAAAAATGGCGTTTACTTTATAAATGAAAACGATACTATGAAAGGTTTCCTACCAAAGTGGCTGGGCAAAGTTACCCTAACTTTTTTCCTCTTTTTCATACAAACCGCATTTCGCTTTTTAAAAGTACTAGGGTTGGCACATCTCAGTAAACTGATCTTAACGTATTTTTCTTCTTTTTCTGCAAAGTATTGTAATTCGCTTTTAAATTTTAAGCAGGAATTCACATTTTACCAACTTCCTTGAAGTTTAGGCCAATATAATCTACTTATTCCGATCACTGGTAATACTATAATAGGTACTATAGAATAATAAAAATAATAAGTTTCGTAAGTGCCAACCCTAAGCTTATTTTGATGGCGGGTAATGTTGTCAGTAGTAGATCGCAACATCACTGGGTAACTTTACCCACCATTATAACTTTAGTTTTAAAAGACCTTCAGCAATGATAATAAAATACAATACTCTTATAGTGTTTTTGTATAACATATTATAAATTAAACTAACCTGTGTTTTCGCCATCACGCACAATTAACTTTAGAACTTGTACTAAAATTTGCCCGTGAAAATACGCACCACATTCTACAAGTTCTAAAAAGTGACTGAGTGAAGTTAGCGACACACCTGATAGACTGTGTTACTAGACACATAACCTACTTTCTATCTAAGTCAATAAATGTTACTATAGTATTCCGAAACTTTTGGAATTTAAAGATTTGCTTAAAAATTGATTTTCGGGCAAAGATACCCTTGGTGGCAAAGTTGGCATGTTTCACGGTACCTAATAATGCATCGATAAGAGACCTGAATATATTAAAGTATTCTTAATTCAAGGTTCTTGGTTGTATTGATTTAGCGCTCTCTCATTGTCATTAACATCATCAGCAGCCATTATTATGGCCTACACTAAGTTTACCTTTTTAGTTTCGGCGTCCATCACGCCCGTCGCCGGCAGGCCAGCAAACGCCTGAACTTTCCTTAGGGCTTCGGAGAAAGACTCTGGAGTAAATGAGAAATCAGCTCCGTCTTGATCTTCTGGCACGTAGCCATATCTCTTCATGAATGAAATCTACAAAAAATATAATTTAGCAATTTAGGCAAACCCATATAACTTTTGTTTTGTTTTGTTTGCGTGAGTTTCCTGACCTCGTGCTTTAGTGCTTTAGATTAAGTACCTATATATTAAAGAGTAGGTGCCTAGCTGCCCGAGCCTAATCTACGGTGCCGTATCAAAAAAAATGAAAATTAAACTCTTTTATAGGTACTTACGACTGTTTTCAAAAGGGTGGTACTTAGACATTCTTTCAGCATATAGATATAAAGGTGAAAAGGTGAAAAAAAATAGCCCAATTATGAAAGCATTCCGACAGGTTGCTTGCCCAACCGCGAAGTAGAACTTGGTAAATCGAGGCTGAACTGCTCCAACTCCGTTTATATTATTAAGATTGCACCACTGAAAAAACAGCTAGGCCCACACCACCAGGTTCTTGCCTGATTATTTCCCTAGTCGCGTTGTAACAGGCAGTAGAATCCCCTAGTTCGCATCAAAGTGGTCTGTCTATAAACGATGGTAGGTACCTACACGATCTACTAACCTCCTCTAGAGTAGGTTCGTTCAGCTCCAGAAAAATAGTTTGGCATTGCACTACACTGAAGCTAACTAGACACCAAGTAAACGCCAAGTATTTACACCAGCACATCGTGGGGAGGACTGGGGTGTCAGTCGAGCACAGATACCGACACTACACTGCCATGACCTTTGACTGGAGATAGGAACTAAATGCGTCACCGTGTTGTGAATCAGACAATGGTTAACGACCTAAAAGGGCTCATTGAGAAGGGATATCGGACTCATTTGCAGTAGGTATGTTTCCATTTTAAGTTGGGTTTGCTCATCCATTTAAAGGTCCTCTTTTAAATTAACTTCTCAACTTTTGAGTTCTGACTAGCATCTGTCGGCCTACCGACATAGGTACCTATTTGTAATTCTGGTACTTATTATGTTTTTATATGGGAAATTTATACGACACGAAGTCTTAACTTTTCATACAGGGGGTCTATCCTCGATATATAGAGAGTCCTCAGAATAGAGAAAATGAGAGAGTCAAGAATTACAAATGTATGAGAATCCATTGCAGCGTCGCCCCCGGTAACTTGCATGAAGGAGGAACTAATAATTTCTTACATTTGAAATACTTGCAAAGAGCATGTAATAGTAATACTTGATCCGGTCAAAGAGCATGTAATAGCATGTAATCCGGTAGCGAGGATCAACTACGATTACTGCTGATACGCCCACAGAAGTGTCTTTATTAATCTGTGGCCCACAGTACGAGTTGTCTGAATCTCGGAACAATAACAAAATGTTCCGGAAATCTGAACATGTTGATGACATTTGGTTGATGAGGTTCTATTCTAACCCAAGTTTTCATTTTGTGAATGATCAATTATGGTCAGGATGACACTGTCACCTTGACAATAATTGTCAGAATTATTTCAGTCTTTGGTTTCAGTACCCACATTTGATGAAAGTTTCCTATTTTATGCATTTGCATTTGATTAGCATTTTTATCAAGAGACTTGCCTTATCTATTTATTCTCCGCAATGCAGACTCCCCTGGAGAAGTTCCATTCTCTCCCAAACTTGACGGGAGCCAGTACAAGTGAGCTGGACGTGCGCCGGCTGTACAGTCTCTCCTTGTCTCAGCTGAAAAAACATGCCGAGTTCAACGAGTACCATCACAAACCATCGCCTTTTGTGAGTTTCTGTTCTACTGGAAAAAAACTACACTAACCAACAAGATAACAACTGTATCCCTTAGGCGCGGTAGACATTTATCTCTACTTTGAAATTGTTTAAGGTGGTACCTAGCAGAGTTGTCAGGAATATGCAGAAATTAGCATTAGGTACTTAGCCGGGTGATGACGGGTGATTTGTTGCCATCATCGCAGAAAATCCTCTGTAAAGTAAGTAAGTTCGTATTCAATGAGCAAGTGGCCAACTCTGGTGACGGAGTTTTTAGGCCGCCTTAAGGCCTCCGTCATGGCTTAACGACTTTAAAAGCCGGGACCGACAATTTAACGTGCCCTCCGAAGCACGGAAGCGCTCAGATATAAATGCCACTTGCGGTCACCCATCCAAGTTGTGACCGCTCAGAACGTTGCTTAACTTCGACGATCTATCAAGAACGTCTTAGCAAGCTTCGCCACGAGCGCTTCAAAAAAAAATCCTCTGTGGAATCTTTAGTTATATTTTTTGAACTAATTCGTAGCAACCAGTAGCAACTTTACGCAGCTACGACGTAGCACAATGAAAGTGCGCGTTGAAATCTTTTGTTTGCTACGAAAGCACGTAGCACCCTCTACGTTGAGTTCCACGGAAAAAGTTATATCGATTTTGAGAAGGATGCAAATGGGAAAAGGTATTGTACTACGCTGAAAATATGACAAAGGCAATCACCTACACGACGCTGAACACGGCATAGTCTCTACGACCAACGTCAGGGCCCAAAGTTAAAAGCTACTTCTGAAAAATTATTAGGTAATTGAAAAATTTGTCAAATTTAAAGTGTGTAAGTATAATCTTAAAAACAACAATGCCGTCTACATAATCAACAGTTTCAATAGAAACCTGTTCTATTCAGAATCTAAGATGGATCCACGGCTACAACCCGAAGCCAGGAGTGATAAACCTGAATCTGAAGGGCAGCACGACCGCCTTCTACGCGGCATCCAACTGCGCGATCCTGTACAACTGGACTACTAATCAGATGAGGATACTTCAAGGCCATGTAAGTCGAAAACGTGACCCAAAGGGCTGGTGCTTACCTCGGACAGAGGATATGTATAGCAATCCAACGAGGTAACGTTGCCAGCCTTTTGGGCACTCTACCTGCGGTCGGTGACCTGAACTCTGTCTTCTATCTTTAGTTAAATATATATTTTGGATAGAATACAGAGTTCCTTTTATTTATTTAGTTGTTTAGGTTAAGAAGTGTAGATATTTTTTGTTCCTGTGTGTTTCTTTGTTCATAAATAAATAAAAGGTAGTCGAAAATAGAATTTGTGCAATGAAGTACCTAGGTAGGATTTCTTAATGTTTTGTTAAAAAAAGGTTGCTACAAGCTACGAATACCTAACCTACCTATAAAATAGTTATCTTCGTCAGCTTCTCCTTATTACAAAAAATATTGACTTCTCAGCGGCATGTGGTTACTTGCATTGCATCGGACGCTCAAGGTCGATGGCTGGTAACGGCGGATTCCGGTCCCGAAAATATCATCATCATCTGGGACAGCACCGACTACTTTCCCCAACGCACTATATTCTCCCCACATGGGAGCACAAGGATTGCCAAAGTGGCCATCAGTGCCGATGCGAAGTACTTGCTCACCTTAGCTTACCCTGAGAAGACCATGTTGATTTGGTGGATTTGGTCTTATGGTGTCGATGAGCCGCATGGTTAGTTCTGAGCAGACATATGATATACCTCGCTAGGTAGTCAATAATGTTAGTTAATTTCGAAGTAACTATCTACCTATGTGTCTTGCTTGCATGATCTGCAAATTAAAGCTGGTCCGCTTCGAGCAGTGTATATTAGGAAATTTAAAATGAACTCTCAGTTGTGAACTTGTGAGACATGCAGACAGTTCGAATTTGTTCCTAATTTAACACTTGTCACGTGATTTGACCATTGATTTCATAATTTGTGACATAATTTGTGTTCGAGAAACCGGCAAATGATGTTTGATTGCGGGACTTAGAAATGTGTGTGAAGTCACTTTAAAACGTTCTGTTTTTCCAAATTCTTATTATATTCCTTTGCAGCGAGATTGGAAGTGGACTTGCCCAGAGAGTCCGTTGTAGCGATGGGCTTCAATCCTTACAACTCGGAGCAGTTTATATTGATGACTAAGCACGATATTTGGATAGGAGTTTCTGGCGTTAGTACCTAGAAAGACATTGCATTTCGGTAAGTTGTTTTGTTACATTACATTATGATTAATGTGAATTTCAGAAAATCTTTGTCATGGAGCGAGGGCTTATAAAAGAGACAGACGATTACGAATTGAAGATACGGAAGATAGAGAAAAAGATTCACCCGGAATATGGAAAGCTCACCTGTTACACCTTCGTAGAAGCGACTTGTCAGATTCTCGTTGCGACCAGCCGTGGCGCAGTTTTGCTCTACGGATACACTATTGAGTATCAAGAGACATTAAAGTCTACCAACTTTGAACAACTGAGATTCGTTAAGCCTTTGAAGGTGGAGAAAGATAAAATCAATGTTATCAAAAGTATCGATGGGTTAGTAAATAGTAGAAGTACAGTACAGATCACGGTTTCCCTAACCTGAATTTAAAACTGTACCTAAGCTTTCTGTGCTGTTCAAAAACCGTAAAATCACAGCCCACGATTCGTTGCGGATTTGCATGCGGTCAGCTACGGATCACCTACAGATGGTACTTGTACCTACCTACTGCAGTGACTTAGGCAGAGCATTTAAAATCCTTTATTGTACCTCTGGCAACGTGTAGGTATATGCAATTTCATACGATTGTTTGAGAAGTTAAGGCGTGAAAGCGTAACAAACGAACTCAAATTATGATTGGATAATTGGTAGGTTACAAAAGTATACCCAACCCCATTTAATTTCTAGTCACTCACATATTGATATGATGTCATAGATTTATCAGCTGCTTGAGCTCTATCTAGTGAGCTTGTGAGCCCACTATCAAGGGTTTAGTTCCAACTGTCTCGTGATTGCACTAGTTTTCTCAGGTGTGACATGTGCGTTGCAGTGTGATAGTGACAGCCAACAACTCCGGCGGTATCCACTTCTACGACGAGCAGATGAAGCTGCTGTACTGGGTACACGAGTTCCAGGTGGACAGCGTGCGCGGCCTCGCCTTTAACGTCGCGCCGCGGAGCTACAAGATATTTGATCCTATGTGTAAGTTAGCATGTTTAATTCAACCTAAAGTTTTTGCGAATACCTAGGTGGCTCTATCTTGCTACATGCTGTCCAGGACAGGAAATGTATGAAGTATGTATGACAAAACATGTTTTAAAAGCCTTGCTCGATCAATTTTATGATTGAGGGCGTTCCCTGGAATTGCCGTCCGGCGCAGGCCTGAGCCAGCCTCAAACGAACACAATCATCCCGGTCATAAAATGAATATATATATTACAGGCAAAAAAGCATGTCCCTGCTGGGAGAAAGTAGTAGCTGAAGTGGACCCGGACACCGGCTTTGTTCGGCAGAAGCTCATGAAGCAGGAGTTGCCGTCTGACGCCACCACGGGGGGCCGGCCGTTCCTTGTCAGAGACTTTATAGTTTGTAAGACACTTTACACTTCAGACAGTTATTTCTTTTAAACATCAACCCAGACTATGTTTACTTACAGACCTGCAAGTTTAATTATCACCGATTGGCTAAATACAATATACATACTTTACTTAGGGACCTACTAGATGATGAAGTTTATTATCTAACTAAATGGATTATAATATAGTCCTACCAGTCATTTGGTTACCTGGGACTATAATTCGATGTGTTACGAATGACCAAGACTATTTACTTATTTGTTTTCATACAGGTACAAATGATGAAGGCGTTGGATTCGTGGACTTTGCTACTGAGAAGTTATTCACATTTCTGGATAACAAAATCGCTCCTGCTCTGGCAATTTCTGTTCACCCAGAGAAGTAAACTCAATTATACTCGTTCCAACCGTTTATTTAACTTTTGACAGCTGTAATACTGACTCAAATAGTGATACCCTGACCCGTTACCGATTCGATTTATTTTATCGATCGATTTTATTCATGAAGAAGTTTTAATCGATTTAACACACTCAAAATTTACTATGAATTTCAACATTTTGCACCTGTTCATTACAAGTAGGTACCGCAGTTCATTCAAATGTTTTTTATTTTAACCAACTACAGTACCTAAGTCTAAACGATTATTTTAGATTCATTAATTTTCAGCGAATAAATTCGATCCCATTACTAGGTAAGAGTACGATGGAACTGTTTTCATTACGCAAATTATTTATATACATTAAAACAGAGACATTTAGGGCATTTTAATGCAAAATAATAAAGGTTTTTACGTGATTTGATATAAAAATAATCACAATACCTATGTTTTAATATAATCGATAATCGATTTATTTCAAAACCAGTTGTCATTAATTACGAATGAAACATCTCTAAGTGGGCGGAGCCCGTCCATGACAGAACAGTATTCCCTGTAGTACATTGTATCAAAAATTATTATAAAACTTTATGTGCGTGATCTGTCAAAAGTTAAATAAACGATTGGAAAGACTATAGTACTAAAAATTAGTAAATTAGTACACTGCGCATGACGCACGTAGCCTACTTGTCATGTAAGGTGGCTGGGCCGGAAATGGGTTTTTTTACTATGTTTTTACAAATTTATTTATCCACTCTTCACTCATTATTTATCTGATGGTAGATCTCTTCTCACTTCTGTCAACGGCTGTATGTTAGCCTCCACTTATCGCTTACAAGACAATGTAGGTACCTACCTAGGTAGCTCATCTAAGTTTCCAATTTAAGCGAAGTTTTACCTATGTATTTCGGCCATCTCAATCACTGAATATTGAGGAGAGCACTGTAGGTACTCTTGTTCTTTAAGACTAATTCTTACTTTTTTCCAGACCATTCGTATGCATTGGTTACGCCGATGGTATAATCGAGTTGGTTAATTTCGTACAACACAACTTGTTTACGAGGCTGAACCTCCGGGACCACTACAAAGTGGTGATCCCTCCGAAGGATGACTCTATCAAATGTAACTACGAAGTCACAATCCCGCAGCTTTCGGTCACTTGCTTAAAATATTCTCCTTCCGGTAATTTCTTGACATTGTAATAAGTACTTAGATAATTATTTATTGAAACAAGTATTTATGACTTAATTTTCATTACTGCCAGGTCTCCATCTTGCTTGTGGTTTGAACACAGGACAGCTTTTATTCCTGGACCCAACGACCATGAAGATCATTACAAAAACTCCGTTCAAAGATACCGGCTATGCGATACAAGAGATCAACTTCAGCCCGGATTCTTTGACCCTGGCCTTTGCTGTAAGGTCTACTTAAAATATACCAACCATCACTGTTGGAAACAGGGTCCATTACCTTATGGCACTTAAACAGCGATCCACAATAATAGCGATCATTGTTTGTCGAGTTACGAAAACATTAGAATAGCAAAATGTTCATCCAAGTCTTAGGCGCATATTCACAGTCCGTACTCAAGCGTGAATCGTGTCTCAAGCAATGATTCCATATAGAACTGTCAAAAATCGATTCTTGAGGAAAGACTCAATTCTGAGTGCTAACTCTGAATACGAGCCTTAGTGTGAGAACCAATAATGATGAATGATACATACTTTCATTTAGCAATATATTGTTTGTAAGGATGTTGGTCGAACTGTCGGAGTTTACAAGTACGATTGCGAGACATTCGTCTGGACATTCATCGGAAAGCACCGAGCGCACTACAAGGACATCTCCACGGTTTTCTTCTTGCCTGAGAAAAACAATGGAGCGTACAAACTTTTATCAATAGGTTCGTTACTTTTACTTTACTAATACCACAGATTAGATAGTAGAACAAGTAGGTACTAAGCTAACGCCTGCCTTACTTTACTTCTACAAACATCGTGTACTGAACTAAAATAGAGTTTAATACGAAGTACTAAGTAAGTGTTCGTAGTTAATCTGGAGATGATTATTTTGTTCCAGGTGTTGATCGGATCATGGTAGAGTATGATATAAAGGCAAGCTCTGAGGAGTATTTAGAGGTGTTCAGCTTAGACAGGGTGGAACAGACTGGTGTACCGCTGGCCGGCATAGTGTGGCCGACGCCTAAAAACCTAGACCCTAAGCAATATAGAAACGATTTGCCAATGATTCTACTGGCGAATGATGAGGTAGGTTGCAGTGTTGCGGGTTCATTTTAAAGTGTGACTTTGCTGTGACTTTGCCACTGCCAAAAATGTATTGCATAAGTACATTATACGACTAATTGACGTAATTTGTTTCAAGCACAAGTATAAGATAGTAAACCACGCTACAACAATGACCTTGGCTACTGTTCTGGGCCCCCGGTACGACCACCCCGTGCGTAAAGTGCAGCTGATCTCCAGAACTGAGGACAATGAGGAGTTGCAGTACCTACTCTTTGCGACCAAGAATGTTATCGGCCTTCAGAAGCTGCCTCTTGACGGCAACCCTTGGAAGCATGTGGGCCTGCTGGGACACCCGGTTGAAGTAAGATTAAAAGCTCATAAGGGCTAACGTAAGCTCAAAGATATTAACGGGAGAATGGTGTCGTGCTTTTTCAGGTGACAGAAATGTGCTTTCGGGAAGACTTGGGAATATTGTTCACTATTGGTGCTAAGGATAGTTCGATGAGTCAATGGGCTGCTAACTATCGGTGCGGTACAGATTTTAAAATTACTGTCAGTTGTATAATTAAGTTGTTTGTAGCTCAGCTGTTAATTCCGCAGGTCTGTAGACTTCACCACAAAGTCTGGCGGCGGTGACCTGGACCCGTACTACTGCTTGCTAGAGGACGGCCGGCCGGGCTGGCTGTTCCAGGAGGTCCGGGATCTGTTCTATTACGTCCAGATCCTGTGCCAGGGCACCTTCTCGCCGGCTATGCGGCGCGTCAAGGATTATATTCCGATCGACTCGCTGCCGGACCTCATGCGGGCTCTTGGTTTCTTCCCGTCAGAATATGAGGTAAACGTATTTATAAATATCCGACTTGATGTATCTTTTGTAAAGATCAAAAAAATAGGTAATATTTTAGTTAGTTGTTGATGATCTAAGATGATTTAGGTATACTTACTAAATTTTGCACATCATGATGCATTATAAAACCTACTTTGGGCAGTCTGTGAATCGGAAGACAAATACTGTTCGTGTTATTTTTTCTTGTATTCTATATAATTTCAAACAATGTTCACCTGAAGTTCATCATTACCTACCGTCTCATTCGCAGGTGGAGAACCTGATAGTGGAGGCTCAGCACAAGGTGTACCTCCGGGAGCCGGTGACCGAGGTAGACTTCGAGGAGTTCGTGCTGCTGTACGTGAACCACCGGCCGGCGCTGGGCGCCAGCTTCCCGCGCCTCCGCGGCGCCTTCCGCACCTTCGCCACCTTCCGCGACGACACCTGCTTCATGCACCGCGACGACTTCGTCGACATGCTCGGAGATTATGGTAAGTAAAGTACCTACCTAAGGCTCAACTCACACCAAAAGTGCATCGAAGATAAGCGAAGCGGAGCGCAGTTTCAGTGTCATACGAATTTCAACTATATTTCCATTACTATAATACCTACTTATTATCGCATGAGAAACTCGAACGAGTCACGAGGATGCCCGCGAATTCGAATACGCGCGCCTTCTCTACGATAATAGGTTATTATAGTAATGAAAATATAGTTGCAATTCGTATGACACTGAAACTGAGCTCCGCTTCGCTGCTTCGGTGCTCTTTTGGTGTGAGTTGAGCCTAAGTTCATATGAGCAAGTGGCCCAACTCTTGTGTCGGAGTTTTTGATCGCTTAGGGCTCTTACACAAAAACACGCACGTATAAAAGTATCTTACGCACCCCACGATGCGAAATCGTATAGTAGAAATCTACGAGCAACGTGACGACGTCGTGTCGTCGTGGACTCGTGGCACGTTGGTAGGTGCCGCGTGAATTGCACTTGAACATTTTTGTTAAATTAATAATGTAAGTAACCACACCTGGGCACATTTGATTATTCATCCCTTATTTTAGTTTTACATTCTAGACATGTTTTATATATATCTACACTTGATAACCCTAGATAACTTGGGTATATTTGGAAACATTCCATAAACGGTGTCTAAAATTATTGAGGCTTGATCGCTTGATACGAAGTCTGAAATTCTCATTTTCGGCACCTACCTAAATTTGTATCTTTAATCCATCAGTGTGTAGTTTTCCACTTTCACATTTAGGTATGAACTTCAGGTAGGTATTTGTTTCAGGTGAATGTTTCTCGCGTGAGCTGTCATGGTACCTGTTGTCAATCCTCTGGGGTCACAGCTTCGAGGACCGCACTGCGATGGCAGAGGATGACTTCTCCTTCCTGCCGGAGGTAGTAACATATTATCAGCTTTGCTCTGCTCGTGTTTATTTCTCTATCATAGTTGCTATAGCTTTGAGAATTGTACAATCCACATTATGCTGATCATTTTGGATTTTTGCGAAACAAGTGCCTACTAGGTAGGTATTCCCAAAATCCTAGGTTTCCCCCAAAATCGTTATAAAAACCTAATCTAATAAAGTATTTCTTTAGCGATGCTGTTTTGCGATACCAGTAGTAGGTATTATTTTTTGACTTGATGTGTTGATTATTGACAGGAGTTGACGTTCAGTGAGCTGGTGACCAGCATAATGGGCATCCAGGAGCTGGATAACGTGTCTGAGCAGTTCTCGGCCGAGGGCTACTCGCAACAGACGTCCACCATTGACTCAGAGGACAAATAAAATTACATTAATTTGCTAAAACTTGTTAATTATTTATTTATTCTTCTTAAAAACACCTGTTCGTTTTGTAGTTAAAGAATAACTACAAAATTCGAAATGCTACGTCTTAACTTAACACGTAAATTACCACGTTGAATTTGAATTTGAATTCATACTTTAGGTGGATTTTTGTACATTGTATAACTCTGAAGGTCCTCATCAGATCCTCAATTTTTGGGACCACCTCAGGAATGTACCTCTTTCAAAATCGGTTACTATTGACGGAATAATCGGTGAACAGACATCTAACAAAAAAATCCAAATCGGTCTACTATTAATAATAATCGATTAATACTTTTAGCGATTATGTTAATTACTTATTCAAAATAATAATAATAAAACATAGTGGAACATAGAACTTCCTCCATTTTTGAAGTCGTTTACAAATGTAAGCCAAAGCTATTACTGGTGCGCTTGATCTCATTCGAGCCGAACTACTCGTACTAGTAAGATAATACAGCAGTAGCTTGGTCGCATGTAGGTATGACTACATGGTATTTCCACGGATATCCCCACAATATACCTACTTAAAATAGACTTTAGATAGGTAGGTATATTCATCGATAATAGGTTTGTGTAAACAAAATACACGTAGAAACGAGTCGATCTCGCGACTTTAGAGTTCCGCACAAGTTTAATTCCTTTTCTTGATTTGTTCCGCTTGCTCCTCGTAGTGCCACTAGCTTGTGTCACCAGCCAGTGGCACACGACGTGTATGTTTACGTATAGGTACGTAAGTGTTTTATGATAAAAGAAGTTACCATTGTGCTGTTCTCTGAAGAAAAAAGCCAGATATATTCTGGCTTTTTTCTACCAGGACCTGTAGCCAAGTGACCCAGCGCTTCGTAATTTCTATTTATATCATCCATATATTTTAAGTGCTTAGGTGTAAAATAGAACGTTACACGTACATTCGAGCATACATACCTACATGAAATTAGTGAGGGAGGTGAACCGTGTACTACAGTGCGAAACCTGTAATGATATAAAAAATCTGTAACCTGCATTATAAGGTTCGACCCCACAAAGAAAAAAATACTCTCATAATTATATTTTTTGCACAAAGAAATCAGCTTTATGATCATGAAACACAATTTAAAATAATAAAAGTCTGAGTAAATTAAAATAATTATGTGTCTTCGTCATCTCATAATATCATAACAGACAAGCAAAAGATTTACTAGATGTTTCAAAATGTAGGTGCTTAGGTACTTGCAGTTATAGCACCTAGAGATAAGCTTCGGAAAGGCAGCAGGGTTCTTTAAATAAGTAAGCGGAATCCTAATAATTATGATAAGCTCGAAGTTATAAAGCACGAATCAAAACAAAACGAACATTGCAGTGCAAACAAGATAGTTAAATTGTTATTTTTGCGCATAAAACATAACATTTAAACCGTTTCGATGGAATTATTCAGTCAATTAATTTGGATACTATGTCTCAGTGTAGTTATTAGTCAAGTGCATGGAAGATCCATTACGATGATTAAGGTAAGATTTTGCAACCACCTTAATATAATTGGGAACCATGTAAGATGCATTTCGAAAGGGCAGAGCCAAGAGGATATACCTAAATGGACAAAAACAAACAAAATCAGATACAAAGGCTGTGTGCAAAGGCGAGCTTAAAAGTTGAAAAGTTTTCTTACAGCCAACCTTAAAAAAATATTTGAGGGAACTGGTTATCAATAATCAATGATCATGCATGGTACAGCCTAAGTTAAAAAATTAGAGCTTAAGTTATCACCAGAAGCACGCTTGTAGGTACCCACCTACTATTAGAAGGAGCAGAAACTGGTCCTTCGCGCGGGATTATTTAAATGTGGTTTTGCAGTGTGTACAGGTAGGTAGGTAGGTACTAACTCCGAGTTAGCTGATTGTCAGTTGTAAAATTTTCAGAATAAGTAGAAAGAAAAGAATTGGCATTTATTATTCCAAAATAAATCTGATCCATATTCTGGGATGATTCTGCTGGTAAGCATGTCACGCACGACCATTCAAGTGGTCTTACGATCATTATTGAATAAATAAATCTTGAATTTTTTAACCAAATAATTTACATTTTTCATTTGTGCCAACGTTTTAATTATTTTCGTTTGTTTCTTATTTTGTAGGTATTGTTTGTTTCGTGTTGTGTGCTTATGAAATGTGTTCTTTTATATTCTAAAATCTAAATTAGAGCATTTTTACTTCAGGATAGGACGAAGCGTTGCGGAGTTATTGATGCGAACACTATCATACATAAGTCGCGGCATGGCAGATCACTGGGGCCGAATACTGTTATGGATGGTCATTGGATCAAGGAAACCATCACTTTCGCGTAAGAAGCACTAATACCAGTACCTAACCCACCTATTTGTAAGGGCGCTCCCCTGTTATTCCTCTGTTTTTGAAGAGTTCATATGTGTATACTTACATATGAGGCAAGGCGGTAGGTATTATCGTCACATTTTTTTTAAACTAGTTTTGGTGACTAGCTAATACTT
Source organism: Xanthorhoe designata (assembly GCA_963582015.1). Taxonomy (NCBI): domain Eukaryota; kingdom Metazoa; phylum Arthropoda; class Insecta; order Lepidoptera; family Geometridae; genus Xanthorhoe; species Xanthorhoe designata. The sequence goes on from OY757036.1 coordinate 12,557,358, forward strand.
TGTACCTACTCGTACTTTTCCTAACATCCTATCTTACTGATGATGGCATTTAATTTCAACTAGATTCGTAATCGGGCTAGCCGTAATATAATCGAGAGTTTCAATGCAATACGGCTGCGTCAGTTTCCTCATTATTTCAACTTATTATTAGATGTACAATACAAAGTGCCTATTTGCCTTTTCCGAGACACAGGTCAGCACAGATCACCTCGTAAGATAAAACACAGTACTTAGGTACCTATGTAAACTATTCAGAACTGAAGCAGTGTCTGATAAGAGGATTAGTAGTAGGTACCTACCTACCGACATGCTGATACAGAAGTGACGCGTTGCTATTTCAGATTCTTAAAATCCTTCTCTCCAGATAACTATGTAGACCTATAGACTACTTAGTGGTAAATCAAGCACAAGAGCCTAATCGCCTTGCGATAGTATTTTGTATGCTGAATTGAGAATTGCTGCTTTTTCATTTTTTAATCATTTCTTCGACGCTCCTCTAACAACGTCGTAATTACCCTAGTTTTTATAATTCCTTTGTCCAACGTAGTAATAAAATAAAATAGGTGGGGGCGCTAGTTTGACGCATACAACCACCATATTTGATGTTTATATTTAATTGTGTTGTTTGTATGTATAACGAATCTGGTGTCCAACAGAGTATTGAACGGCCCTAAGCCAGTTCCATTGTGGGTTGGGCACCCGACGATGAGCCGGGCTCGCGTGGCGCAGCTTGCGCGGCAGGCGTTCTCGGAGTGGGCGCCGCACTGCGGCCTAAACTTCCAGCCGTGGGACGGCGAAGGGTTGCGAGCTGACATCATAATCTCGTTCGAGCGCCGCAAACACGGGGACGAGTAAGTTATCTAATGTCAACTCTATTACTTCGTCAACTTCCTCCTCATTCAGCCGGTTTCTCTCAGATCATTTCCAAATCAATGGTCAAATCACGTGACAAGTATCAAATGAGGAATAAATTCGACATCGTCACGTGTTTTGACCGTTGATTAGGTACCTACCTACTTAGTTAATTTTTAAAATGATCTGCGTTCGAGAAATCGGCTGTTCGTGTTTTACGTTTTTTTGACTGGGTCACTACCGTCCTAAGAGTGCGAAATGCAAAAACCAGAATTATAACTGTGTTTATTTTAACTTTCTGGCAATTTTTGTACCTTTTGTTGTAATTCAGTGTTGTGTATTTTGTGTGCTGCTTAGTAGCAAATAAATGATTTGTCTATGTCTATGTCTAAATGCAAAGACGTTCTACGTAGAACGTCTTTGGCGAAATGTTATACCTAAAGATTCGTGACTTCTCGGAATTGAGCGTAGTACTGCCTACCTGTAGGTACCTACTACTCGGTCACTGTGCTATGGGAGTCGGTTACCTTATTTATCTAGATCGTTAGGTATTAGCATGGACTTTTTCATCCATGGTATTAGGTACCTAAGTATGTATAGATATTTATGAATACGAATTTTTTCAGGCATCCGTTTGACGGACCAGGACAGGATCTGGCCCACTCGGATTACCCTAAAGAAGATGGTGTCGACATTCACTTCGACGACGATGAAATCTGGGTCGACAAACAGACTGGTTCTGACAACATTGCAATAAGCTTTTACCCGATACTTCTGCACGAGATCGGCCATGCGCTGGGCCTAAAGCACTCGTACGACTGGAACTCTATCATGTATAGGTCAGAAAACTCGCACATACAGCATTTGGCAGAGGAGGACATAAATCGAATGAGAGATCTTTACGGTAAGCAGCCTTTGTATTCCCATAAGACTAGCCATTTCAAAATTTTGAATTAAAAAAGTTTTTAGAATAATTTTGGTTATTTACCAGATTTTTTCTTTTTTTTAATAAGCTCAAATGACCAAACCCTATTTCGTTAAAGATGAATCCTAACTGGTAAGTGATTAATAGTGGCAATTCGGAGTATCGCAAAAGCTTGACTAACTAAAAATGTTGCCGTCCCTTTCATAGCGATGGGAATAAAAAGGATGGCATTAATTTTAGTTAGTTTAGTTTAGCTTTTGCGACACTTCGAATTGCCACTATTATCGACTTATAAATTATCCGTGTTAGCCGGGTGGCTCACAAAATGCCTAATAATTTTCTCTTCTTCAAAGCATGCGGCGGTTTTTACCTAGGCTAACCTAGGCTCAAATTATTATTTATTTTAAAATATTTTGGTCTGTCTTGCTGAATAACAACTATTAAAAAGGTTATAACAATGTCTTGTTGTTACAGGCATTTCAGAAGCCAACTTTATCTCGTTATCTACAGAACAAGAACTTCCAACATCTACTAAATTTGAACAACTGCCCAATTCTACTACATCAGAAGAACTACCCACTTTTATTGCATCTGAAGAACGGCCCACTTTTACTACATCTGAAGAACTGCCCACTTCTACTCCATCTGAACAACTGCCTACTTCTACTACATATGACCAACTGCCAATTTCTACTACATATGAACATGGCAGATCACTGGGGCCGAATACTGTTATGGATGGTCATTGGATCAAGGAAACCATCACTTTCGCGTAAGAAGCACTAATACCAGTACCTAACCCACCTATTTGTAAGGGCGCTCCCCTGTTATTCCTCTGTTTTTGAAGAGTTCATATGTGTATACTTACATATGAGGCAAGGCGGTAGGTATTATCGTCACATTTTTTTTAAACTAGTTTTGGTGACTAGCTAATACTTTGTACCTACTCGTACTTTTCCTAACATCCTATCTTACTGATGATGGCATTTAATTTCAACTAGATTCGTAATCGGGCTAGCCGTACGTAGGTAATATAATCGAGAGTTTCAATGCAATACGGCTGCGTCAGTTTCCTCATTATTTCAACTAATTATTAGATGTACAATACAAAGTGCCTATTTGCCTTTTCCGAGACACAGGTCAGCACAGGTCACCTCGTAAGATAAAACACAGTACTTAGGTACCTATGTAAACTATTCAGAACTGAAGCAGTGTCTGATAAGAGGATTAGTAGTAGGTACCTACCTACCGACATGCTGATACAGAAGTGACGCGTTGCTATTTCAGATTCTTAAAATCCTTCTCTCCAGATAACTATGTAGACCTATAGACTACTTAGTGGTAAATCAAGCACAAGAGCCTAATCGCCTTGCGATAGTATTTTGTATGCTGAATTGAGAATTGCTGCTTTTTAATTTTTTAATCATTTCTTCGACGCTCCTCTAACAACGTCGTAATTACCCTAGTTTTTATAATTCCTTTGTCCAACGTAGTAATAAAATAAAATAGGTGGGGGCGCTAGTTTGACGCATACAACCACCATATTTGATGTTTATATTTAATTGTGTTGTTTGTATGTATAACGAATCTGGTGTCCAACAGAGTATTGAACGGCCCTAAGCCAGTTCCATTGTGGGTTGGGCACCCGACGATGAGCCGGGCTCGCGTGGCGCAGCTTGCGCGGCAGGCGTTCTCGGAGTGGGCGCCGCACTGCGGCCTAAACTTCCAGCCGTGGGACGGCGAAGGGTTGCGAGCTGACATCATAATCTCGTTCGAGCGCCGCAAACACGGGGACGAGTAAGTTATCTAATGTCAACTCTATTACTTCGTCAACTTCCTCCTCATTCAGCCGGTTTCTCTCAGATCATTTCCAAATCAATGGTCAAATCACGTGACAAGTATCAAATGAGGAATAAATTCGACATCGTCACGTGTTTTGACCGTTGATTAGGTACCTACTTAGTTAATTTTTAAAATGATCTGCGTTCGAGAAATCGGCTGTTCGTGTTTTACGTTTTTTTGACTGGGTCACTACCGTCCTAAGAGTGCGAAATGCAAAAACCAGAATTATAACTGTGTTTATTTTAACTTTCTGGCAATTTTTGTACCTTTTGTTGTAATTCAGTGTTGTGTATTTTGTGTGCTGCTTAGTAGCAAATAAATGATTTGTCTATGTCTATGTCTAAATGCAAAGACGTTCTACGTAGAACGTCTTTGGCGAAATGTTATACCTAAAGATTCGTGACTTCTCGGAATTGAGCGTAGTACTGCCTACCTGTAGGTACCTACTACTCGGTCACTGTGCTATGGGAGTCGGTTACCTTATTTATCTAGATCGTTAGGTATTAGCATGGACTTTTTCATCCATGGTATTAGGTACCTAAGTATGTATAGATATTTATGAATACGATTTTTTTCAGGCATCCGTTTGACGGACCAGGACAGGATCTGGCCCACTCGGATTACCCTAAAGAAGATGGTGTCGACATTCACTTCGACGACGATGAAATCTGGGTCGACAAACAGACTGGTTCTGACAACATTGCAATAAGCTTTTACCCGATACTTCTGCACGAGATCGGCCATGCGCTGGGCCTAAAGCACTCGTACGACTGGAACTCTATCATGTATAGGTCAGAAAACTCGCACATACAGCATTTGGCAGAGGAGGACATAAATCGAATGAGAGATCTTTACGGTAAGCAGCCTTTGTATTCCCATAAGACTAGCCATTTCAAAATTTTGAATTAAAAAAGTTTTTAGAATAATTTTGGTTATTTACCAGATTTTTTCTTTTTTTTAATAAGCTCAAATGACCAAACCCTATTTCGTTAAAGATGAATCCTAACTGGTAAGTGATTAATAGTGGCAATTCGGAGTATCGCAAAAGCTTGACTAACTAAAAATGTTGCCGTCCCTTTCATAGCGATGGGAATAAAAAGGATGGCATTAATTTTAGTTAGTTTAGTTTAGCTTTTGCGACACTTCGAATTGCCACTATTATCGACTTATAAATTATCCGTGTTAGCCGGGTGGCTCACAAAATGCCTAATAATTTTCTCTTCTTCAAAGCATGCGGCGGTTTTTACCTAGGCTAACCTAGGCTCAAATTATTATTTATTTTAAAATATTTTGGTCTGTCTTGCTGAATAACAACTATTAAAAAGGTTATAACAATGTCTTGTTGTTACAGGCATTTCAGAAGCCAACTTTATCTCGTTATCTACAGAACAAGAACTTCCAACATCTACTAAATTTGAACAACTGCCCAATTCTACTACATCAGAAGAACTACCCACTTTTATTGCATCTGAAGAACGGCCCACTTTTACTACATCTGAAGAACTGCCCACTTCTACTCCATCTGAACAACTGCCTACTTCTACTACATATGACCAACTGCCAATTTCTACTACATATGAACAACTGCCCACTTCTACTACATTTGAACAACTGCCCACTTATACTTCATCTGAACAACTGCCCACTTCTACTACATTTGAACAACTGCCCACTTATACTTCATCTGAACAACTGCCCACTTCTACTACATCTGAACAACTGCCCACTTCTACTACATTTGAACAACTGCCCACTTCTACTACATCTGAAAAACTGCCCACTTATACTACATCTGAACAACTGCCCACTTCTACTACATCTGAAGAACTGCCCACTTCTACTACATTTGAACAACTGCCCACTTCTACTACATCTGAAAAACTGCCCACTTATACTACATCTGAACAACTGCCCACTTCTACTACATCTGAAGAACTGCCCACTTCAACTACATATGAACAACTGCCCACTTCTACTACATTTGACCAACTGCCCACTTATACTACATCTGAACAACTGCCTACTTCTACTACAGCTGAACAACTGCCCACTTCTACTACATATGAACAACTGTCCACTTTTACTTCATCTGAAGAATCACTGACTTCTGTTCTTTCAGAAAAACTACCTGATTATTTATTTTCGTCAGAATTAGGCAATTCTATCCCAGAATTTTTCGTTTCTACTCCATTAGACCAACTACCTCCTATCCCATCAGAAACACAACCTGATTCTTCCATTCCATCAGAATTACTAATTTCTATCCCATTAGAAACTCAACCTGATAATTTTTTTCCGCCAGAATTACTCGATTCTATCCCATCAGACTTACTACCTACTATCCCAACAGTAACTCGACCTGATTATTCTACTCCGTCAGAAGTACTCGCTTCTACTCTACCACCTATTCCATCAGAAACACGATCTGATTCTTCCACCCCATCAGAATTACTACATTCTATCCCATCAGAAACTGAACCTGATTATTCTACTTCGTCAGAATTACTCGCTTTTACATCATCAGAGCTACCCCTAATCCCATCAGAAAAAGTACCCGATTATACTACTCCATTGCCAATAGATCTCATTCCACCGAAAGACCTAAATGAGTTTTCTACATTTGTAGATATTGTCAAAAAAGTCTATCCCGAATTCTCACAACCGCTGATACCAATGTACTTACACCTAAAGAGAGAACAGCCAGACTCATTGAAATTTATTCTGTTATTACATAAGTACCTATAGTACATTAGCATCTAACAGAATAAATCACGTGTCGGGCGGGCCACGCTCAATGTAGGGTTCCGTAGAGTTATGTACATTCAATAATGATTATCTCTAAGAGTTTTACCCGACTGCACCAGAAGGAAGGTAATGTAAATTTACTTAGCACTAAAGTGCTAAGTAAATTTACGGAACGTAAAATCGCCTAAGTTTCCACTAATATCTTAGCTCGCTTCGCTCCCTCGATTGGTAAATAGTACAATGTTGTACAAATATTATATTATATTTGTAGATAGTAGGTACCTACTTATTCTTAAGGTTTAAAATAAATTGCAATAAATGATACTTCAGGAACTGCTTTTTACTTTTTAATTAATCTAGTAATTTGTAGGTATACAAAAAACATATTAGAAAATTGTGCTATTTTACAAGTCAAACATTCACAGTGTTTGCTAAACCTATCCTATCACTTACCTGAACATAATTAAGTACTTATGTTCTTATAAATTTTGGCTACATTTCTGACAAATCTTATTATTTTTTTAATAGATTTAAATTTATTCTTCTGCACTGCAATCATGTCCGATTTCTTACTGTCCATGTGACAGATACATAAAATATATTTCCGTTATGTTAGACCTCGTTCCCACTGTCTTCTGTCGGGACGATTTCTTATCGTGTGTCGTAGCGGCAGAACATTTTATATGAAGCTATTCACACTTGTCCGACAACGATTTTGTGTCGGATCCGACAAGAATTATTGTTTGTTTTGTTTCCCATTCGGAAAATAAACGTGTCGGATCAACGCTCGCATTATGATCGCAAATGGTGCTGTTCACATTATGTCGGATGTCGGGCCGACCCCGCCCGCGTCTTCAGTGCAAATGTAGTCTCTGTAACTTGTATTTCGATAGTTTATGCTCCCTGATATTCGAGACAATAGGTCGTTGAATGTAGTTATTATCATTCTAAAATAATTGAAAAACTTAACGTCGTCACTTCTTAGTTTAGTTATTAAGTTCTGAAACATTCCCAAAGTAAATCTTTCCCTCAGAATTGGGTGCACCCAATATCTATTATATTTAAGCTGTCTTTCGTTACCTCCACAAATAATACATCACAACAAAAGCTTCGTCGACGTCCAACGTGTACCTACAGAAGCCTCTTTTTGACTGTCGTTTAATGGCACCAGCTGCGGTCGTGGCCGACAGCCGACTAGGTGTGAACAGAGGCGCCGACACCCGATTAAAATCGGAATCCGACAGACGACATAGTGGGAACGAGCTCTTAGAAGGGGGCAAAGACATTTAAAAATCGGAGTACAGAAAAAACGGATAGTGCACAAACGCCCATGCAGTGGGAGCAATCAACTTGTGGTTTTGTAGGTTTAACAAAATAAATGTACTATTTATACAAAACATCATAAAATTCAAATTATTTTCTTAATCAAAATATAACAGAAAATTGATGTTGGTTTAAAATCTACACTATGTACATTAAAACTAAGAGAAAGAAGTCAAAACTCGTAATCATCAGTTTACAATACTGCACTTCAAAACCAAACAATAGAAAATTAAATAGCTAAAGGTAAGTATTTAATTTACTTTGCTCATATTCTTCAAAAATACTCAACTTCAATCTAAGGCTCAAGCATTGATTTTCCATTTCTCAGCAGTAGAAATCAATGTTTGGGACATGATTAATATTTAGCATTATTTCAAAATCTGTGTATTTATTACATAAAGTACTGTAACAATACTTAGAGCTGGTAATGACCTTTGTGAGGCACATTAAATGTACAATATAATTAAAAGGCTCTTACGGTCAGTCAGTTTTTAACCGCTTAGCAGGTGTTGTTGTCCCGCTACTTTGCGAGTTGGAATCCTCTGAGAATTGTGTTGATGTGAACTCTGTGGGGCCTTGAGAGTCGCTCACTGTAGAGAAACCTGAAACATTATAATAGACAAGTGTTAAAGATGTAATATAAAATTCTGAATTCATTCTTTACTAATCTAGATTTTATGTGTATAAAAGTTCAAAATTATTATAATAATAGGCCTTCATTATTTATTTATTTAGATCTTCTTCTGAACTTTCCTCTATCCTATAAAACTTAGAGTACCTACCTTTTGAAGTCTTGTTTTATCATACTTTATGTCTACAGTAAGTTTTTACAAGACAGATGAAATATAATCTGTAAGACTTACAAGTATTCGAATCTTCAGCCATGCCAAAGTTGGAGTTTGAAGAGTCGTGCATCTTCTTGGGAGTTAGTGTATTCTCCTTGTTTTCTCTTTTGGCTGCATGCTTCTTTTTCTGCTCGTTAGTGGAGATTGGCACCCATTTGTATATTTTCATGGTGGTTTCGCCTATCGTAACCCACTTTTTCTCCCTGTCAAGAGTAAACATAAATTATTATTTATGTACTGTCTATACATACATTGTGTGTGTGATATTCCGCTTTTTATTCATGTAAGTATTACACTTACCAATGGCGAACTTTTTCGACAGCCTGCATGACTCTTTTGATATCATCTTTCACCCGGTTTCTGGTTTCAGCGCGCACCGAACGAGACATCCTTAGAAATTGATTTGATACTAAAAATCTAGAACAAATTTTACGATGATTTCTAATCTGAAATGCCACAAATTCTGACAAATTCCAAATTCTTCTGACCGAACCGAACTCGAAACCAAACTCGAATTAGGCTTGGGCAAAAAATATCGATATTATATCAAAATATCGATATTTTTTCAGAAAAATATCGATATATTTTAGCGATATTTTTTCCGGCGATATATCAATTTTCGATATTTATTTTCAGATATCAAAATCGATATTTTTTAAAGCTCTGCTGTGCTGTCTGCTCATGCGTCACATTTTCTTTGCTTCAAACACAAACAAAAATTACTTGTTGTGTAATTAATTGTTTTTTTTTTATGTCAAGCAATGAAAAACCTGTTTTTTTTTATAATAAAACTGATGTCAAAACAGTCAGATGTGTAATTGCTTTAAAATTTCGAATTTTTATAAATAATTGCATATTGGGCAAAAAATATCGATATATCGAAATATCGATATTTCTTGGGCGATATCTATCGATATATTTGAAAAATATCGATACGATAAATATCGATATTTTTTTTCCATTTGCCCATCCCTAACTCGAATCGAAACAAGAAGTCAAGAACAAGAACTCGATCTCGAACTCCGATGAACGAACCAAAGAACGAAACGCTAGATTATAGAGTAGCCATTGAACCCATTGAACGTATTTTTTTACAGCTTTTTACATTTATTTCTAAATACATAAAAGTCCATTGGGTTTTTTCAAAGGCATTATGTTATAACATGTCTGTTATATTATATTATTTTTATTATATTATTCGCTACATGTATGTTATAAAACTGTACAGTTTTAATAACAAACATGTAGCGATTTATCGGTACCGTTCGAACTGTTCCGTCTGATCGTAACGATTTCTCGTAGCGTGTGTCCACTATTACATACCAAAAATAACATCTCTCATCTCATGGTGTACTAACCATGGTTCTAACACTGTAGTCGAAGAAAAAAAGGAGCCCAAGAATTTAAAGAACTAGCTAATAATAGACAAAAGGAACGAAACGCATTATGTGATAGTTTTTTTTACTGAAAGAAATCTATTGTCAATGAATCTGACTGAAAACATCTTCCTTAGAATGAAATCATTTCATTTGATTGGTAATATTTCCTTGACTTGACATTGACATAAATTTTAGCCAATGATATGGCGATGCTGAGTACTTCAAAATGATCGCTTTGGAAGTGGGAACAGAATTTCAGAAAATTTCCAAAAAAGGAGAAAATAGAAAACAAAAAAAATAATATTCAGCGATAAAATTCATTGGTGACAGTTTACAGAAAATATAAAATAGATTTCCAAGTAAAATGATAATGTTTTAAAGCGCAGGTACGTTGTAGTGCTGTTTTTCCTTTTATTATAATGCCACACTTTCTGGATGATTCGTAAATCCCAAGTGAACATGAACCAATTTTGACTTTAGGTACAAATTAGCGGCTGTCAGTTGTTTTACGTCTCATTTTACTAAAATTAAAGTGTAATAAACCAAATTACCCCATGTAAATGCATGAATTTTCACGCGGCTTCACCTACAGGGATGCCCATCTTATTCGATGATGCAACGAGATGATAAGGTGCAAGTTGTTGGCGTTCAGTTATATTGCATGTAGTATGATCTATTGCTTTTTTTTCTGTTACGCTTTTCTTACAATTTCTTTCTAAAAGTACAATTAATTCGCAGTCTCGCATCAGTAGACCACAAACATAACCTCAATGTTCTTAACTTAGAAGAATTTTGTGCTGGTATTAAGACGGATGGTTAATCAGTTTTTGCTGAGACAGTCTTAGCTGTTTATTTGTTCCTATCTATAAACCTATAGATAGACTGTTGCTACAAGTATTCTAAACGTATAATCTTGCCTCAAAACTAAAACATAAGATACTTACTTAACAATTTTTTGCTAATCTGTTCTTGATCATATAATTTGTTTACAAACAATCTGCTGTGAAATACTTCTATCATAACTGAAAATGCTGCTCCTGGTCCGTGTGGTCTTAAGAAAACTGTATAGTTTTGCTGCACTTAAAAAATATTTGCAATAATGCAATTTAAACTAAAGTATCCAGTCTGTGCACTTTTTAGTCCACAAATAGCACTGTTCGTAGCTTTAGCACTACAATGCCTGTTATGTTTTGTTGCAGTTGTACCATGCATGTTGTTTTACTATAGAAGTGGTACAGTGACTTATCATTGTCATTGTCTTGATAAGGTTCAACTAACGACAAGAGTGCTTTCCTTCCCGTATGGCTGCGTATGTTAACCGTTCCATGTCCATGATGGCCGGCGATGGGCCCCACAATGTCGGAACGCTGAACAATGGTGTGCGTGTCAACATGTCCAATGTCGACTCTCCGCTGCAGATATTTGTAAGGGCTAAGAAGAAGATCAATGACATATTTGTTGAGATTGATGATTATGTCAAAGATGCTGTCACATTTATGCATGGTAAGTAAATCTTTACCAATATAATAAACTGGAAGTTTGTCTTTTAAAAATGGGACCCTATTACTAAGACTCCTCTGTCCATCTGTCTGTCTGTCCATCTGTCCATCTGTCGGTCAACGGGCTATATCTTATGAACCATGATAGCTACGCAGTTGAAATTAAAAGTTCATGATGTATTTCTGTTTAATGAAAAAATAGTTCATTCTAATATAACATACAATATTATTACATTTTTCAATTTTATTACATTTTTCAATTTTATTATTTGTTTACAATTTTCTGTCATGTTTAATATATTCAAGAGTAAAATTAAGTGGTGTTCAAGGTCATATTTATTGAAATGTAGGTTTTAATTTACCACTCAGTAGAACTATCCAATAATTAAACTGTGTAACACATTCCATTATTGTAAGTCATTCCTGTTTTGCATAGTTTTAATGTTTTAATCAGTGGTGCTATAATAGTTTATCCTAATTTAAAGCCAAACATAACTTTAAATTATCTAAAAAGTTTTAAATTGGACTGTTGTGCTTTTATGGTACTTATGGTTTTTGATTGAACACCTAAGGTGGAATCAGTAGTTTCGTTTCATAGTATGTAATAACATGGATTGAATCAGTAGTTTATTGTTTATCCATGAATCGCCTAGCATGTAAGATGAACCTGAAGTGATCCTTGAGATCCTACCAAAATAAACGATTTTTCTTTCTTTCTTTCCTTGTAAAATAACATATATAAAGGAATGCTTACTTCTACAAAATGTAGACATGAAGATGTAGAATGAGACTAATGTATCGGGTTGAGTCTCTGGCCTTTAGATATTTTCAAAGGATCTTGAATGCCTAATATTTTAATCTGCATGAACAATTGAACATGTTTCGCTTCGTGTTTGTTTAAGCCTAAGCTGTTTTGGTAGGACTTCAAAGATCACTTCACTTCAATACGCTATGCGTCCACTGGCTCGGAATCGGAGCGTACGTTACGCATACCAGTCTCTGGCAGATATGCCGATCTAATGCACGCTGTACCATACAAATCAATACAAAGCAACAAATATTACGCGTACGCTTCGACACCGTGATGACATAGTTAGTGGTGTAGGGAGTCGCGTTGGAACAGGCAGTAGAATCACCTAGTTTTAAGAACGTGACATGTCAAAGTGGTCTATAAACGATCGTACTGAATAAATACATTTTGATTTGATTTGATTTGATTTGAAAGTGTGAAATGACGAAGATTTGTGTGTTCCAGCCGTGTCTGGCGAGAACGGCATCGTGTCTGAGGCGGACGTGGCCAACGTGGAGGGCTACGTGTGCAAAGTGCAGGCCATCCGAGAGGTGCTCAAGCGGGACCACATGAAGGTCGCTTTCTTTGGCAGGTATTTTATACTACACAAACGATATACTCATTTAGACTCATTGAAATGGCTGGTACCGATAACCATAGCATATTTTTTATAGCGCCGTCAGAAGTACCTAGGCCTTTTTCCCTGGTACCAGCTTATCGTCACATAATGGGACACCTCTTAAGAGCCTATACTACCTCAGCCGGTGTCGGAGTGTTTCTCATTATACTATGTTATATTTAAAATAATGTGAAAAAAATAAACTGCAAAGTTGAGAATTCATACTAAGCACTTGATTTCAAAAAACACGTTTCCTCAAAATGTATACTTTGTATATATAACTAACGAAGAAGCAGGCATCAATATAATTTTTTTTAAATCGATATTAGTTTCGCTGTAAGTATACTTATTTATAAAATAGAGCGTATAATCCAGTGTAGACTGCGCGCGAGCAGAATGTCTGTCCTGCTCGCGCGCAATAATCAACCAGTCGATGCGTATTTTGTCTTTATCTCTCCACGTATCGACTGGTATGTCTGAGGTTAAGTAATTTTTGAGGTATTATAAGCTCTTAATAAAGGATATGGTTCCAGGACCAGCAACGGCAAGAGCACCGTGATAAACGCGATGTTGCACGACAAAATCCTGCCGTCCGGCATCGGGCACACCACCAACTGTTTCCTGCAAGTGGAAGGCGCCGAATCGGACGAGGCTTACTTACGCACCGACGGCTCCGAGGAGAAACTCAATGTGCAGGTAACACACATCTGATAAGCTAAAATGAGACATAAGCCCTGTTATCAAAATGGAGTTAGTTTGAGACTACGTATTTCCTATCTCTTTCTCTTCACAATGCTATTTAAATAATTTGGAATAAACAACAGTTTACATATTAAAATAAAGCTACTGTAGATATCAGAGCGCAAGGCCTCACGCCTAAATAAAATCACTTTCTTAACATTTAACGGCAGCGTAATAAGGCGACAGACGACAGCGACAGCTCGGCGACTAGACGCGACGATATATTTCATATATTTTGTTCAAGCTTCGCACAATTGGCATCAGAGTCGCCAGTCGCGACGACAAGTTAACCTAGGCGCACACTAAACGACAAGCGTCAGCGCAAACTCAGCGTCTAGATGCGGCGACTTGTCGCCCAGTATGCGCTGCCGTTTAGTATAGTTTGATAACTTTGAACATCTTACCTAGACATGACGTCACTTCTAAGGAAAAAGGCGGAAACACATTTGCGAGTGTTTTGGCGTGTTTTTAAAAGCTCAATTTTGGGCTACTAGATGTTACTTCAAAAAGTGCTTTTTTACAAACGACCGATAATAACTTATTAGAATGATTGTTATAATGATAGATGATAGATAGATAGATATAACATTTATTTGGAGAACACAGCACAGACGAACATTACAATATCAAAACAGGAAGGGAGACGGACAGTAGATTTAAAATTGTAGGTAAGTAGGTACAGCTAAATTAGAAACTGTCCCCGTTCAACATTGAGAAGCCAAGCGTCTGGCGTAGGTGTGGACCAAATAGGATCGGTCTCAGCATAAAAAGTCGCCCTGCACCAAATAGGTACAGAGCAACACTGGTTTTCAGACCGCTCCTGGATTTTGGTGACATCACTACCTTACCTACTGATAATCAGTCATCAATCATCATGCCTATTTCATAGGTAAACTGATAATGAATATTGTCGACAGTCGGTGAGCCAGCTCGGGCACGCGCTCTGCGAGTCCCGTCTCAACGAGTGTACGTTAGTGCACGTGTACTGGCCCCGGGAGATGTGCGCGCTGCTCCGGGACGACGTGGTGTTGGTGGACAGCCCCGGGGTCGACGTCACGCCCAACCTGGACGAGTGGATCGACCAGTACTGTCTGGACGCGGATGTCTTCGTGCTGGTCGCTAACGCAGAGTCCACGCTCATGGTCACCGTGAGTACTGCCTGCCGTACTAACCGAAACCCGTACTAACTACACGAAATAAAATAAATCTCTCTCTCTTTCTCTCTCTCTCTCTATTTATATTATATTTATTAAAAAATCTATACTAATATTATAAAGAGGTAAAGTTGGTTTGTTTGTTTGTATGTTAGGGGTAATCTCCAAAACTACTCATCCGATTTTAAAAACTCTTTGGAACTAAAACTGAAATCAAAAGATTAACCAACATAATATGAGCTGCGATTATTGGCACAATGTATCGTTGTCGGTTTATAGAGCAGAAGGACTGATAACATAGGTTAAAGGTTGCCAGATATTGCCAGTATGCCATCAGTTTATGGGAATTATATTGGGTATCAGCAACTAGGATAGTGAAAACTCTTATATTCAATTCAATTAATGTTACAATATAACAAGTAATGTATTAATTCCATTGCAGGAAAAGAACTTCTTTCACAAAGTTTCGACAAAAATATCGCAACCGAACATTTTCATTCTGAACAATCGATGGGACGCTTCAGCATCGGAGCCTGAGTATTTAGATCAAGTAAGTGTTACTTTCATAGAAATGTTTTTAAGAATATTTTAACCAGCTTAAAAATAGAAGGTGGCTCTCAATACGTCGGAATCTTATAAACGATTTAGAACATTATTTTTATTGTTTGTAATGGTATATATACCAGCGAATTTTTCTCCCTACAACAAAGAAGACTTGTTTATTTTAATTTGGCCACTTGTATGTGATCCCTTTTGCAGGGTTATTTCCTAACTTGTCGCAAAACTAAATTCATTGCCATGAGGAAAAAAAATATAAAAATTATGATATTGTCCATGTTCTCAGGTGCGCACGCAGCATGCTAACCGGTGCGTGGACTTCTTGTCGCGTGAGTTGCGCGTTTGTTCGCCCAAAGAGGCTGAGGAACGAATATTCTTCATCTCGGCTAAAGAGGCGCTGCTTACGAGAATGAAGGAGAAAGACAAACCTGTCTCTTGTAAGTTTACTTTCATAGAATCGACAGTATTGAAACAAAGAGAATACAAATTACATAAACGATACATACGTTTTTAAGGCTATTTATTATAGGGGGAGGGGGTTTCTAAATTTTGCTACATGAAAAAATGTATGTGCTCCTCAACTTACAAACTTGAATGAAACTTAGCATTAAGTTACGAAGACGAAATCTACGCGAACGAAGTCGCTGATGTCTGCTAGTCGTGTATAAAAATGTGTGTTGTGTGTCCTCCAGCACCGATCCTGGCGGACGGGCACCAGGTGCGGTACTTCGAGTTCGTGGACTTCGAGCGCAAGTTCGAGGAGTGCATCAGCCAGTCCGCCGTGCGCACCAAGTTCGCGCAGCACTCCAGGCGGGGGAAGAATATCGCCTCACTGGTCATGCAGTCCTTGGAACAGGTTACCACTATTTTCAACCCGTGACCAAAAAGAGGGGTGTGTCTGTCATCATAGTTCTCTAACGGATTTGAATTCCGTATGTGACTTCATCGAGAGTGTTCTTAGCTATGTTTGGTGAAAATCAGACCAGCTGTTTCCAAGATAATCAGCTTAGAACCCTGAATTTACGCTCAGAACGAAGAACAATGTCCTGTCAATTCAACACTTGCTTCCCGAGAGAATGTGAATCGCCCGGAAGGCTATGGTTTAGCGAGTTTATAGATCTCTGTACAGTAAATTTAACATGTCAATCGAAGCACTCAATTCAAATAGTGGTATATAAATGACTGAGGAACATCGTGAGGAAACCTGCGGCTAGTCAGCCCCACATGTATTGACCATCGTCTTTCCTGTGGATATGGCCGGCTAAGCTGAGAGGATGGTTTAGGTGCTACAAGCCTATTCCATCTCAACAAGGTCCCAGGCACTACAGTGTCCCGTTAAGTGTAGACACAGATTGCCTCCTAACTCTGTATAAATCATCTAGAAAAGATGTAAAGGCCTGAGAGAAAGGATAAGGATATAAATGACTGTGTAAATATATGAAATATAAATGAAATGAAATATGATCACGACTGTATCCCGGGAGCGGTAGACATTTCTTTCAGATCATTAGGCAATTTTTAGATCTTTTCGAAGATGTCTAAGGGGGTAGTCAGAGGTATGTCCAAATACATACATATTTGGTACATGCCCACTTTTTGCAGAAGTTAACTTTCCATACGTGACAGGTTGCAAGCCCATCGACGCTATCAGAGAGCTAACTGGTTTTCTCACGATGTTTTCCTTCACCGTTATAAGCTCGTGTTTTATATGGATAAGGATATAAATGGCTAACTTTTGTTCAAGGAGCACTTAGCAAGTTTTTGAAGCATGTTGTTTGCAGGCTACAAGACCAAGAGGCAGACCGCCAAAGAGATGGCATGATATTTTTAAAGAGAGAGCAGGTCCTAACTGGATGACAAAAGCTAGGGATAGAGAAGCATGGAAGGAAATGGGGGAGGCCTACGCCAAGGAGGCGACTGCTACCTAAACAAAAATAGTTTTGTAATAATTAAGTATAGATATTTTGTGAATTTAAGTGAGTGTTAGATTAAGTCATATTTTAGTATCTATGTAAGTTGATTTTGCAGTAGAAATAAAGGCTATTTTTATTTATTTATTTATTTTATGTTTGCAGGTGTACACGACGGCGACGGAGCAGAAGGCCGCGAAGGCGGAGAAGCAACGCGTCCTGCACGAGCAGCTGGCCGGCATCGAGGAGCAGCTCACCGCCGTCACGCGGCAGATGAAGGACAAGATACATCGCATGGTGGAGAGCGTAGAACATAAGGTACGTACTCAAACTAATTTTAGAATCACGTTTTGAAGTACGAGGGTGGGTCAATAAGTCCGTGACTTTTTGAACTTCTGACCTTTTTACTGAAAAAGCAACACTGCTCCTGTCAACAGGCATCTGTCAGTTGACTCCTGTCAAAATTTGAACTTGCTGCGTCAATTAGAGAGCTATTTTTATCAGACTACCCAGTAATCTGAGAAGAAAATGGAAAAAACTGAATTTCGTGTGCTTATTAAGCATTATTTTTTGCGAAAAAAAACCATTACCGAGACCAAGGCTAGGCTTGATAAACATTATGGGGACTCTGCACCATCGATTTCAATGGTAAAAAAGTGGTTTACTGAATTTCGTTGTGGCCGTACAAGCACTGAAGATGCCGATCGTCCTGGACGCCCAGTTGAGGTCTCAACACCCGAAACAATCGAAAAAATTCACGATATGGTTTTGGCCGACCGAAGATTGAAAGTGCGAGAGATTGTGGAAGCCGTAGGGATCTCGCATGGCTCAGTGGTTTCAATTTTGAATGATCACTTGGGCATGAGAAAGCTTTCCGCAAGATGGGTGCCGCGTTTGCTCACAGTCGACCACAAACGCAATCGTGTAACAACTTCACAGGAGGGTTTGGCGTTGTTTAACCGCAATATGGAAGAGTTTTTTCGCCGTTTTGTAACCGTGGACGAAACATGGATCCACCACAACACGCCAGAGACCAAACAACAATCAAAACAGTGGGTTTCTAAGGGTGAATCGGCGCCTAAGAAGGCCAAGGTGGGTTTGTCAGCCAATAAAGTCATGGCGACTGTTTTTTGGGATGCACGCGGAATAATCCACATTGACTACCTTCAGAAGGGAAGAACAATCAATGGGGAATATTATGCCAACTTATTGGACCGATTCAATGACGATTTGAAAAAAAACCGACCTCATTTGGCCAAGAAAAAAGTTCTTTTCCACCAAGACAATGCGAGGGTGCACACATGTGCAGTTGCCATGGCAAAAATCCATGAATTGGGCTATGAATTGCTCCCTCATCCGCCCTATTCTCCAGATTTGGCTCCGAGTGACTACTTTTTGTTCCCAAACCTGAAGAAATGGCTTGGTGGAAAAAGATTTGACTCCAATGATGAAATCATCTCACAAACAAAGACCTATTTTGAGGACCTCGACAAATCTTATTTTTTGGAAGGGATAAAAAAATTGGAGAAGCGTTGGACAAAGTGTATAGAGCTCAAGGGAGACTACGTTGAAAAATAAAATGATTTTTTTATCAAAAAATCTGTGTTTTATTCCAAAAGTCACGGACTTATTGACCCGCCCTCGTATTATATAAGTAAGTTCGTATATGCTTATACGAACTTACTTACTTTGGTGACGGAGTTTTTAAGCCTAAAAGCCACCGTCATGGCTTAACGACTTTAAAAGCCGGGCCGAAGTAGCGGGGGTATGTTTGAGCCTGTGTTCACTCGCTGACGAACCAATACTAATTTTAGTATTGGTCGCTAAATCAATGGTATGAAGTGCGCCGCGTTACCTCTCCACCAATCATCGACCACTGCGCAGTTTGACAGCCAGCGCTATTTATTACGTGGCGCGAACAACTCAAGTTAGTTTTTTTTTTTTTTCTAGTATGATCTGCGATCAGTTATTAAACTATGAGCAGATGGTCTGTGGGTATATTATCGGGCAGAGCACTCCTGCTTTCTCGGCATTTGGTACTCTATGTATAATGTATAAATGTATGTATTTACAAAAAAAAAATGTACCTATGTAGTTTATCAGTCATCTGGTTGCCATAACACAAGCATTAAATTGCTTAGCTTGGGACTAGATGGCGCCGTGTGGAATGTCCAAGGATATTTATTTATTATTTCGCCAGGTATCGCTGACCCTGAGCCAAGAGATCAGACGTCTGTCGGCGCTGATAGACGAGTACGACAGTCCCTTCCGCTCGGAGCGCGGCGCGCTGGAGACGTATAAGAAGGCGCTGCACAGACACGTGGAGGCCGGCCTCGGCTCGCGGCTCAAGAAACGACTGTCTTCTGATATAGGGAACGAGATGGACCAGGCACAGAAGGAGATGGCAGGTTGGTGAACATTTGTCTTTTTTAAACTTTCGCGATCAGCTGCCCTAGCCATGTTACATTTCGACAATCGCTTTCGATTAGAAACTACTTCACTTCACTTCTTTTATTTAGGCTTTCGCATGGCTTGTGCCACGCATTTAGCCACTACCATGTGTTTAAATTTTCAAGTCAGTTTAGTCAAGGTCAAGTCAAAGTCATAGTCAGCGTCAGTAAAGATGTGGGTTCTTTACGATTAGAAACTAAAAAAAAATGTATAGGAATTGACATTCGATGACGAAAAGTCGAGCGATCAGAAATGTCAAATCAAAGGTGCAGCGATGATAGAAATCGAATCGCTTCATAGCGAATGCCGGTTGGCTAGGCCCTCAGAGCCCCAAGCACGGGATTTTGTGGACTGGACTCGTTCACGTGTCATGTATCCAAAATGTATGGAAACCAGAGCAGCGCCTTTCTCGGTAACCTTACTGAACTAATTATGGCACCACGGGCCGTGTCTATAGTTAACTGTAAACTGTACCGTGGGCTTACTCTACTACACTACACCGTAGTCTATCAACAGAACACATTATAAAACATAATTATACAAACGGGTATTTATCACGAATTTTACCTTTAATATTCGCCCGACGTTTCGACCGGATTGCACCAGCCGTGGTCGCGGGAAGACTGAAGTATTGGAGGTACCGCCACAGCGTTTATTCAACTACCTTCACTTGATCTTCATAATAATAATACTCGTACGTCGGAGGTAAAATTCGTGATAAATACCCGTTTGTATAATTATGTTTTATGATGTGTTCTGTGTAGTGTAGTAGAGTTAGCCTCGTATATGTTTTAGTAAACATTGGCGGCGCGGTTCTGTTGCAACACTGACTAGCTAAATTATGACTAAAATCGAAAGCTTTTATTACGTTCATGCTAAAGACCAATCTAGCATAGCACTGAAAATAACATTTGAAGAACAAGGTACTTTTAACCTTGTTTTTCTTCTTTGCGGGTAGGTTTAGTCAGAAGTAAAAATGGTCTTGATCAATTCTACCCACATTCACTTTAATTTTACTAAATTATAGTAATTTTAGAGATGTCACTCAGGCTATTATTTTGTTTTGAACTTTAACGGGAACGAAATAAGAGCTTTCGGATTTAGGAATAATTTAACTAGTCAGTGTTGCAACAGAATCGCCGCCATTGATCAAGTAACATTTAGACAGCAATGTGCTGACCCGGCTAACTTCGTACCGTCCCAGTTTTTTTTGTCTTCTATGCAACTTTTTCTTGTAACTTATTTTCTTATAAAAATCTTGTCCTGACAATAACAAATACAAAACATAACTATCCAATTTGGTGCAGTCGATCGGAAGGGCGCGTTATCTATTTCGGTGATTTATTTTTATTTGCAACGGCAATGTCTTATAACATGGCCCCAAGCGAATTCCAAAACACAGTCTGGGCCTGAATTGTAAATTTAGTAAAGGATCATAAACGGTAAAACCAGAGAGATACTAGTCGTAATTCTGTTTATCTGAATCTCCCTGCCCTTATCCCACTAAGTGGGGTCGGCACAACATGTCTCTGTCCTCGTAATTCTGTTTATCTGAATCTCCCTGCCCTTATCCCACTAAGTGTGGTCGGCACAACATGTCTCTGTCCTGTCCTCCATTTTCCTATCAATCGTCATTGTGATGCCAGACAACATTTTGTTGAGGTGTTATCTTGTTAACTTTACAATTTCTTTTAATTTCTTTGACATGCCTTACTTTGTTCGACTGGCTTCCCACTGAAGCTTGACTATTTCGATTATTTTAGATTGTTAAGGGATCGCTTTTAAAAAAAAGCTAGGCCCACACCACCAGGTTCTTGCCTGATTCTTTCCCTGGTGTAGGGAGTCGCGTTGGAACAGGCATTAGAATCACCTAGCATGTAAAACGAAACTTAAGTGATCCTTGAGGTCCTACAAGAATAAATGATTTTTTCTTTCTTTCTTTCTCACTACTCACTCCTTTCACACACATATACACAGTCCATCTTTCCTTATCATAACTCAAGTATTAATTTCCAGAGCGCATGTACAAAATCCTGCCGATGCAGAAGCGTGCGGCGGCCGCCTCGTACATAGTGCCGCATCAACAACCTTTCGAAGTGCTGTACCGCCTCAACTGCGACAACCTCTGCGCCGACTTCCAGGAGGACCTCTCCTTCCGCTTCTCGTACGGCATCACCGCGCTCATCCAGCGCTTCCAGGGCAAGAACACCAACCGGATAGCGCTCAATAACCCGCCCAGATATACAGAGGTATCTACTATTTTTTGACGACTTCTGTGGCGCAGTGGGCGAAGGCCCGCCTGAGACGCCGAGCTTGCGGGTTCGATCCCCGCCCCGGGACAAATGTTTGCATGTTCTGCAGATATTTGTTCCGGGTCTGGATGTTTTTCTATATAATGTGTATGTATTTACAAAAAAAATGTTTTTAAGTAGTATAACAGTCATCTAGTTACCATAACACAAGCATTAAGTTGCTTAGCTTGGGACTAGATGACGCTGTGTGGAATGTCCAAGGATATTTATTTATTTAGTAGTATCACTTCGCTGTTTAAAAGAGGTTCTCGATTCGTCAAAATCTTTTTTTTTGTGAATAGGTTCACAAATACTCGAAGACGCAAGAGATTTGAATTTCTTTTTCTTGAAAGCCTATTTTTCCAGTTGGTCTCATAACATTTTGTGAGGATTTGACGAGATTCTTCGGAGTTATGAACAGTAATGCACCGCAAGAGTGCAGCTTTCCATACAACATAGAAATCGTTTATTTAATTATTATAACTTTTAGATGATCGCGTTTCCGTGCCTACTTGTGCGCGCGACAGTGATAAAGTTAAGATAGAAATACTCCGTATGAATGAAATAGCAAGTTAAGGCATTTGTAGCGTGCCTGCCGAAGCGCTTTTGCGAACCTGCACTTTTTACGTCGCTATTTAAATTAATGTTTTCCAATGAGGCTTATGTACTTATTTTATATTATAATTATATAATTTACTTGTACCCAGATCCCGCCGTCAATAAGCAGCGTGCCCTCTTCGACGGAGGTGTCCCGCAGCAACGGCGCGGGGGGGCCGGGGGGGGCGGGGGCGGGGGCGGTGGGCCCGCTCAGCGCCGAGGAGTGGGGCATGATCTCCAAGTTCGCACTCGGAGCGGTCACCTCGCAGGGAACTATGGGAGGACTGCTGCTGTCTGGACTGGTGTGTACTTATTGCTGAAGTCAATTGTAGAGGTGCTAAGGTTGAGGATTGAACGGACTTACTTGGTGGCTGGATCTCTGTGACTGTGTGTGTGTGTGTGTGTGTGCAATGCGGATGCGAGCGGAGACCAAAGTGCTTTCAGGCGCGGTGAATGAACAGATGCAACTTGTTAACTACGGTTTCGTTCCGTTCGAGGAACGGAATAGGTCACAGGAGTGGAAGGATAAATGTATCGATATTGTATTGGATAGTTGTGTGATTTGTATGGATAGATGGCGTCACGCTTCACTTACGTTGAAGTTCCGCCAAAAGCTCTAAATATTACTAGTCTTTACTGCTTAACTAGGGTGACAGGATTATATTTGTAACTAGCTGCGCTCCGCGGTTTTACTTGCTGTAAAAAGTTCCCGTTCCCGTGGGAATACCGGGATCAAAAGCCTATGTGCTAATCCAGGATCTATGCTATCTTGGTACCAAATTTCGTTAATTCCCTTCCAGATGTCCCATTCACACCATGATTTATTTCCAGCTGTTAAATTAATGATTTATTTCCAGCTGTTAAATTAATGATTTATTTCCAGCTGTTAAATTAATGATTTATTTCCACCTGTTAAATTAATGATTTATTTCCAGCTGTTAAAAACAGTGGGCTGGCGCATAGTGGCGGTGACGGGCGTGTTGTACGGCGCGCTGTACGCGTACGAGCGGCTCACGTGGACGGCCAAGGCGCAGGAGCGCGTCTTCAAGCGACAGTACGTGAACCACGCCAGCAAGAAACTACGGCTCATCGTAGACCTCACCTCCGCCAACTGCAGCCATCAGGTGCAACAGTATGTATCTCACACTAATCAATAAACACTAGACTTTAGCTGTAGAGAACACTTTGTTAGACAGTGTTTAAATACGTACGTACGTACGACGTACGTAGTGTTTAAATTTGGTAACATATTGAGATAAATGAGAATATTAGTTCATACAAACACAAACGCATGCATTTACTCCGTTTTGTCATGGAAAATGTAATTTTATTGTGAAGTTAAGTTTGCATTTCCAAATTATTCAGGTTAAAAAAATAAATATGATCACGATTGTTAGTATTCCCAAGATGCGGAGATCCTTAAAGATATCTGAGGGGGTAGTCAGAAGTATGTCCAAATCCAAATACATAATTTGGTACATGCCCACATTTTGCAGAAGTTAACAGTCAGTAGATCATACAGATCTTTTAATAAACAGAGCAGTATAAACCACTGTTTATCTATTATCTTGTACGCAAAGCTTGATCACACTGTTATTCCAGGGAGCTGTCGACGATGTTCGCTCGTCTCTGCCGCCTGATAGACGAGGCGACCACGGAGATGGACGCGGAGTTGAGCGGAGTGCGCGAGGCCTCCGCCATGTTGGAGGCGGCGGCCGGCTCCGCCAAGCGACTGCGCAACAAGGCGCACTACCTCAGCCACGAACTGGACCTCTTCGACGAGGCCTTCCTCAAGCACAACTAGCGTGTAATTAGACCATTTACTTTTTGTTAAGCAACGTTCTGAACGGTTACAACTAGGATAGGTGACATTAACAGCTGAGCGCTTCCGTGCTTCGGAAGGCAAAAACTCCGACACCAGTGTTTACACTTGCTTACAGTTTTGACACTTGCTCATACGAACTTACATTTAATTTATTTTAAGCTCATTGCAGGGCTAAAGCATCTACTACATCTACTACGTCTACTACATCGGAATCGGGATGAATGCAATGCTTGAACGAATGCTTTTTTCCACTATGATCTATCAATTTATTTATCAAAGGATGACTTGTGCATAGACTTTCGAAGATCGTCCGTGCAACAAGATTTATTTTCGTTTTGTTGAAATTGTATGCGCGAAGCTGAAACGGAGAAGAGAATCATCGTGGGAAAACCAGTTAGACATCTAACAGTAATCTTATGCATGAATACCCACATACGTCCTCTTCACGAATATCTATTTGTTTCAGCTAAAGGTACAAGTGTAATACAGTACCACGGGTCGTCCCGTCAGACGCGTCCGAAAACGAATACGTTTTGAACGTGCATTTGTGTGCGTTTCTTCACCGCTGGGAACTGATAGTCGCCATCTTACGTTACCTGGAGCCAATACTGAGGGCTATTTCACCATCTTCAAGTGCTCAGAGTAAATAATGTTCCTTAGCTAGTAAAAGTACCTTGTAATGGTTATTATTGCTAATCAGCGATGATTTAAGCCGTGTGCAAGTTACTCGTTACTTTAAATAACAGCTTTTGAGGAACCTTAATCGGTGAGATGTGGTGAAGCGTTTAGTGGCACAAGTTAGGTCAAAGCGCTGCGAGTACGCGCTACAGTCTCGCCCGCGAAAACCTCTAGTTAACCTCTCAGCTGTGAAATAGTGAATGTAGACCTAAATGTACCCTGGTTTAAACCAGATTGGAATATAAGTCGGATGTTTATTTATTTCAATGTGTGTATGTGCTTATTTTTAGTTGTAAATGAGTCACATAGCATGAGATTACAGTTTCTTTTGCTTAGCGTGTCATCAGACGGTCACTGGCTCGAATATAAAGCTTTATATCGCAACTAACATTCATTTATACAAAATTCACTTGTGTATTTCATCAACAAATTCCTACGTTTTGTAACTATTGACAGTTTTGAAACTTGTAGCCCAAAGTTACCTAAGTTGGTGGAAATAAACGAGTTGTATGGTTCTGTGATACCTGATTTGGTTATATTTTGTACTTCGATCTCTTGACTGGCTGATTACAATGATAAGTCTCTCGACCACTCGCACACATAGTACACTTTGTGGAGCACTCTGTCCAAAGTAGGATACTCAAATTTTTGACAGAATATGTTATTGTTATTTGATAGGTATAGGTCGCGCCACGTAAAAAGAGCGCTGGCTGTCAAACTGCGCAGTGGTCGATGATTGGTGGAGAGGTAACGCGGCGCACTTCATACCATTGATTTAACGAGTGCTATTGGTTCGTCAGCGAGTGAACACAGGCGCAAACATACCCCCGCTACTTCCCCGACCGCGCTCTTTTTACATGGCGCGACCTACATAAGGCTGCCTGTCCATTGGCGCAAAACGAGCTGGCGGAGCGGAGAAACTGATAAATATTAACCAATAGGATTGCATAAAATCTTCGCTCAGAGATCTCCGCCGATTCCGATTCTCTGCTCCGCCAGCTTGGTCCGCATTTGTGGACAGGTAGCTAAAGCTGGCTACTGACAAAAAAACGTGTAACATTCAGGGGGTTTACTGTATTTCAAATACATAGACAACTCTAACAAGCGATTCATCTAACCAAACTTGCTATAAAAATGCTCGCAATGTAACATACATGTACGTCGAAATAATCTGGTCAGTCGCTAGCTTTACATTCATTAGAACTTGGTATTTAAAGCCTACTTTTAAATTATACTTGTTCATATACAAATTTTAGCAGTTCACAAATCAAGTGTGTGGTTTTCAATGTACAGTTAAAAGATTTATACCTCGTATTAATCTGTAAATTATTACTTTTGTTGTTGTTTTAAAGTTATTTATCCCTTTTACGTGTTGTATTTATAACGAAATCACGCGTAGACTACGGTCTTAAAACTTTGTTATGACATTGAATTTATTTTAGGTTACGATGGTCTCTTGTTATTTGGTTACCTTTGGTTTTAAACATCTAGGTGCTACCTTATGGATGTAAGGAAAACAGCAAAAATTACTATCAAATACACTAAATAGGTTTGTTGAACTATGTATAAAATGTTAAATATTTAAAGTTAGGAAAATATAACTTATGAAATTATCTTGTAACGTGTGAATTGCATTGTTCCATAATTTACGCTTATCCATAGTTTTGTTGCATTATTTGTGTCAACCCTATTTTTAATCGTCATTCAGATTTTAGTTACCAATGCTGAGAATTATCCGCAACATTGACAAAGCTAAATGATCAAACTGTGATATTATATTGGACTTATTTTTGCATAAATGGAAATAAATTGGGAATTTCACTTTTGAGTTGAAGTGGTCTGTAGTAGTGAAATTTAAGTCATTATTGCGGATAATTCCATGGATAGTAAAGTGACCATTATTTAATGAAATAGGTGTTCATGTTTTAGGAACTATTTGTCAAAGTGGACAGCGTGGGGTTTTTACTTTTTTCTAACTTATGGCTGCTACAGACAGCATTTTCATGCATTGCTTCTACATTCGAGTTATCATTAAAGTTCGACTTTCATGCATGTTATAATGAATTTATTCACTAGTCTAAAGACTCTGGAAATTAGAGAGGTCACATTTTTGGCCAAGTATAGTAAATAACTCGACGTTGGGAGCCACGCAACCATTTGATATTAGATAGATTTTGTTGCCCATTGTAATTAGTTATTGCATAATTAGGAGAATTTTCTTATGTAAATAATTAAATAAAGGATTCCTTTATATAATGTTTTTTTAATTACGCTTACAGACTAATTAATATACAGGGTGGGGCAAAAATAAAAGGTAGCTTAAAGGCCCAAAAGTTTACCCCACCTGTATATCCAGTTAACTAGTGGAATGAGATCAATTATTATGTTAGTAAATAGTTGATAATATAATCTGTGATACAGCAGTAAATAATTAATCACTGTTCACTGATACTAAAAAGAAAACATGATCTTTGTTTACAATGTCGCACATTGCAGAGACATTTTCTATAACTATGACTTGTTGAAATCTATCTGTTATACGATAACTTGGTAGTGTAAGTGAACACATGGGGCAAGCTCAGGTTCAGTTTAGCATCCTGCAAAAGGCGTATATTTGACTCGTGCTGAAACAAGAGCAAAATAAAAAATATATAAAAACAGTCCTCAATTTGGTAAGAGGTGCAACGTCCAGCACAATATGTTGGACACAGATTTCCTCACGATGTTTTCGTTTTGAGCTCATGTAAGCCGGCTAAGCTGAGAGGATGGTTTAGTTAGGTGCTGGGCAAGCCTATTTCATCTCAACAACATCCCAGGCGCTACAGTAGTCCCGTTAAGCGTAGCCAAAGAATGGCTCTTGACGCTGTAAAGATGTAAAGGCCTGAGTATTTTACCTACCATTTTGACGTCAGTATTGAGCATTCCCTTGTCAAACCGCACGGCCCCGTCCCTCACGTCCAGCCCGTAGTGTCGACAAGCCGCCAGCGCCTCGTCCTCGCTGCCGAACGCGAGCCAGCGCCGCACGACCGCGCCCGGCACGCTGAAGCGTTGGTTGCTGTACGAGCGAGCCAACACGCCGAACGCGCGTCTGGACTCAAAACGTTAATGCTAATATAATAATAATAAATGCTAATGAATTTATTATATTATTTTTATATATTCTAGTTGTATCAAAGCAAAAATCACAGTTAAATCGTGAAAAAAACTGTCAGATTTAACGCTGATAGTAAATTAGTAAGTAACTTACTTAATTACTGTCATATTTGACAGTTTTTTTCGCGATTCACTATGATTTTTGCTTTGATACAATCGAGACAAGTGTACACAATCAGGGGGCTGGTGCTGCTACCTACTTTAAACTCCCGTTTTGGGCCATTTTCAGGGTTACGATTTTGTGTATGGCCTTTGTCTGTCTTCTTGATATTAATCGTCTTTGTCTCTACTAAAATTTTACTTCTGATTTGGAAGAATATAAAAAACATATGATGATTGAAATACCATAATCAACCAATAGTTACAGTATGACTATTACCTTTGCAACTCTGGAAGATATTGACACAATGCACAGTGCAATAGAGGACACAGGCTGCTCAGCATTTTGGTGACCTTTACAAAGTTACCATTTCTGTTTTCAAATGCAATAGTGAATGCGTGTTTTAATTTCTGTTCTCTGAAACAAAAATAAAACAGTTTAACACATAAAAAATGAATGAAATGGGTAAGTACAAGACTAATATCACTGTTAATTGGTATCAAACCAGTATTGATTTCATTCAATTCTAAAATATGTCAATAGTGTACTTAGTCAAAAGCATTAGGTAGGCTTGATAATTTAATAAGTATGACAATCTCATGAGATCTAACCTTTTAAACTCCAGAGGAAGATCGACATATCGCCGCAAAGGATGCACATCATCTAAATTGCAGAGGAGATAAAGACTCTCTATCAAAACCTGGTCACAGGCCAGAGAGTGGCTCTCTGCTTTAATGTCCATGGTTGCCATGAGGTCACTCAACTCCGACGCCGTGAGCTCCTCGTCTCCATAGCCCAGGTCTTTGGTGTTGTCACAGCAGTTAAGGAACCATTTAAGGCATTCAAGGAGGTACTTTTTGTGGAGAACTGGATCAAAGTTGTTGAGTGGTAGGCCGTGCAATCTGAGGAAGGATATCTAAAATTAATATTTAAGGTTAAATATTTTCTATTTTGGACCACTGGGTTAGTGCTTGGTGTTGGAAAACATTTTAATAGCTTCAATCAGCTTGCAACCTGTCACAATGGAATGTTACAAGCTGCAAAATGTGAGCATGTACAATGTACATGTACCCAATATGTATTTGGACTGTCTCTACCTCTGACTCAAATGATCTATTTCTACCACATCTTGAAGATCCTGCTTAGTTTCACAGTTTGTGTTTGGCAGTAAAAAAAGTAATAAAGTATAAAAAAGTAATAAAGTAATATAAGTATAATAAAGTAAAAATAATAAATAAAGTTTGCTTTGTAAACTTATTACAATAAATAAATAAATAAAGTAAATGTGTCAATGGGTTACAATATTTAAATACATAGTACCTACTTGTATCCATAATAAACATAGAAGCGAATCATTGGCTCGAGTAAATGTGCACATTCCCGGTATGACAGCCTCTGTATCGTCATGTCCTGTCTCACTGCTCGGAGCCTGTCATTGAGGAAGTCATACAGAGCAGGGGTGGGGATGTCTGTCCTTTTTGTCACTCTGTAAATTAAAATTTTAAACCTAGTATGAGCTAGTTGACTGAGTAATAATAACTCACATTTAAGTCTTTGAATTAAAGACAAGTTTTGAATTTTCACTTGATAATTATGCCACTGACTTTAGCTACTCGCCCGCGGCTTTGCCCCTGTGGTATCTACCTGGATAAAAAGTAGCCTTTAAGTTAATTCAGGTCATAAACTATGTATAGCTTTCGTCATTGAAGACGTCTTAGAAATAAGTTTTTTTATTATATTTCTTGTATAAATAAGATATATATATCTGCAATAGTCCAAATTTATATTATACATAGTATTTAGTTATATTATAAATCTCACTTTGACTTCCGCGATACAGGCTTGACCTAGTGCGGGGTTAATTGTGAAATATTTGCCCTACTTACTAAATTTACTTGTTCTTTGTATTTGTGTGTACTTACAATGTTTTTAATAAATTATTATTATTATTATTATTATATTCAAGTTTCAGTCAAAGTCATAAAGTAGTTTGCGCGTGAAATAATAACAAACATACTTTACTCACAAACTTTCACATTTATAATATTAGTAGGATTGTGAACTTGGTTACTACAAGAAATTATAAGCTTAATAAAAATGTTCTTACTCAAACAGTAGATAGGCCACAGTGACCCGGAGTATGTTGAAGGGTCTCAAGTTCTGTGGCACCGCCATGTTGGTATCTGCTGCAGAACGGCTGTAACTCTTCACCAGCTTCAGGTTTGCACCAGATTTCTCCAGAACGTGGATCATGCGCTCTCGAGTACGCCTATATTAAATTAAAAATTATAGTCAGTATAAAATTAAGGGGTCCATCCGATAGTCAATAAATTCAGATAGGTAGGTACCTATATAAATAAAATACCAATGAGTGTACTTCACTTCACTTCTTTTATTTTGGCTTTCGCACGGCTTGTGCCACGCATTTAGCCACTACCATGTGTTTTTAGTTAGTTTAAAGTTTAGTCACAAGGTCAAGTCAAAGTCATAGTCAGCGTCAGTAAAGATGTGGGATCTTTACTAAAGCTTTTCAAGGACTATTTGAGAGAACTCGAAATGCAACGATATCCAGTTTTGTTTCATTTGCCCACACTTATGTGCGTTCACGAACACTTAACAGTTAATAATCCACCATTATTACACATTAATATTCGCTAAAACACAAGTTTTGGAAAATAAAACAAAAAAGGCAAAAAAGCCCATGAGTGTACTTACAGTTGCTCTTCTTCAAATGGGCACATGGTATGACAGGTTCCATAAATTTTGTCAGGGTTCTTTGCAGACTTGTCTATTCCATTGTAATTGCTAGAGAAATAATTATATTCAATCTATCTACAATGTTCGTACAGCATCAAAACAATTAGTGATTGTTGTCTACATTTATAAATACTCACTCGGGCCATTTATCTATCGTCTTTTGTGAAGATTCAGCTTTATTTGCATCTTTTTGAGACTCATCTTTTACAGTATTTTTGAGAAAATAATCTAAATAGGACATGATCTTGATCTTACACGAAAATTATATTATTCTAAAAAAACAAGTTTACTTCTTCAGCAGTTCAGTTCAGCTTCTTCTCACTTTTTGACAAGCTATCGTCCGTCAAAGAGCATGTCATGTAGAGCGTCCGTCTGTTAGTCACTGTCACATTCACAATTCTGACAGCAAACTAATTTTCTATGAATTTTCTCCATTGAGAAATTTTCTCTAGTAAATTGACATTGACAGACATTTACATTTTTTTTTATTCAGACTTTGTGTAACAAAACTTTAATGTCAATGAACAAAACTATAAATTGGCTTTTTGACGGGAATTTGAGATGTCAAGTTGTCGTTTTCTTTTATTTTCCAAAACTTGTGTTTTAGCGAATGTTAATGTGTAATAATGGTGGATTATTAACTGTTAGGTGTTTGCTAACGTGTTACTTATGTGTGGCCAAATGAAAAAAAACTGGATATCATTGCATTTCAAGTTCTCTCAAAAAGTCCTTTTAATGCTTCAGTAAAGTAAGTCTAAGATTCCTAAGTCTGTAATGTTAGTCTAAGATTAATAAAGAATTTGAATTTGAATTCAGTAAAGACCCACATCTTATCTGACGCTGACTCTGACTTGACTAACTTGAATCACATGATAGTGGCTTAATGCGTGGCAAAAGCCGGCGAAGCCAAAATAAAGAAGAAGAAGAACTAAAAATTACCAAAGAGCACCTTACCTTTGCTTTGGGCCCCAAAGAAAGAATAGTTAAATTAATTTTGTAGGTATTAAGTAATTCATTAATTGGCTGACACACTGCAGCAGAACGTAGTGCTATATCCTTTTTGGGGCAAAGATATTTAATACAATAGGTATGTCATCCCAATCATTAATTTTTCGAAGGTCAAAGACAAACATGATTTTAAAAATATTTATTTCAAAATAACTGGCACAATTTTAACATTCACAGCTTTTAATTTGTTCAAATTAGATTGCAATGATTTTCTCTTTGAGCTCCTTCAGTTCCTTCGCGTGTATCCATTTGATGCCGGTCGCTGACGCAGAACTGGGAGGTCTTGAGATGCAACTGTAAAATAAATAAATAGGTAGGTATAGTCCGCGCCACGTAAAAAGAGCGCTGGAAAAAAGTGGAGGGGGTATGTTTGCGCATGGCTACACTCGCGCACGAAAGTACTAATCCTATTGTATGTGTGTGTAATAAATATTTTACTCATTTCAACATAATAAGTCACCGTCTTTCATGAATAAAATAAATAAATTACTCAGATGAATATCATTATTGGAATTATTATTAAAAACATGTTTTAGTCAGTGTTAATTGTTAAATTTAATTAAGTAAGTAAGTACCTACAAAATGCAGGTATTGTTGATAAATTTTATTATTATGATCAACAGCATTTTTAGCAGCCTCTCTCTTCATAAAACTATGTATCTACTTACGTTATAAATCATTTTTCAGATTTTTCTATGTAAAACCATTTCGTAAGCGAAAACTTTTGTACGCGATGATATTTTGCAAACGAATTTGACGTAGTGACAGCGCGGGAAGCTAAGGACTGCTGACGAACCAATAGCATGCGCCGAATCAATGACAGCGTTACCCCTTCACCCCGCGCCGCAGTCCACACCACCAATCGGACCTAAAAATCGACTCTGCGCAGCTTGTCAGCCAGCGCTCTTTTTACGTGGCGCGACCTATACAGTCTTATAAAATATGCACACCAGTGTAGGTACCTACCATGACATGTCATCGTACCGCTGGGGGTATGGGTGGTGGTACTGTGGGTCAGTAACGTGTCTCACTTAACTCAATCAATCTAAACCAGCTAGCGTGTAGTTAGGTACAATAGGTACCCCTGCCAATAGAACCTACCATATAACTAGTCTGGCAAAGTCATGCATGGTTTGGGTAGGGGGAGGTACCTACCTGGGCTACCTGGTACCTACCTAATACCTAAATTAGCCCTACCATGTATTGTCATGTCCCGCCCGGCGACCAACGCGATATAGGTCGCGTAGGTCGCGTTACGTAAAAAGAACCCCGAGGGGAAAAGCTACCCAGTAGTCTATTTTTAGGTCCGATTGGTGGTGAAGTAACGCGGCGCACTTCATACCATTGAACGAGTGCTATTGGTTCGTCAGGGAGTTACCCATGCGCAAACAAACATCCGCTATGTGACGCGACTTGTACTCTCTATAATCAAAGTGACTAACTCGATCTTCTTCCCAAACAAATTCTCCAGTCTGACTTTAGCAAATATCCAT
The DNA here is from genome assembly GCA_963582015.1 of Xanthorhoe designata. Lineage (NCBI taxonomy): Eukaryota > Metazoa > Arthropoda > Insecta > Lepidoptera > Geometridae > Xanthorhoe > Xanthorhoe designata. The sequence continues at coordinate 12,590,893 of OY757036.1, forward strand.
GGTCCTTGATTCTTGTGCTCCTCTTGGCAGAAGCAGACCTTTGCGCTCTCATACCGGCAGAACTCTTGCAGCACGATGTCGTAGGGGAACGGGTAAATCTGCTCAATACGACACAAAGCAATCTTGTCTTCCAGTTTCTTCTCTTTGCGCAACTCATCGATGGTGATCGCGACTTTACCGACGCAGAATATTAGTTTCTTTACGCATTCGGGCTTCTTGCTTGCTGGTCCACTTTCTCGTATAGCTCTGTAAAACACGGAATATTTTTGAGGTCAAACTTACTTCAATAGTATTTGATCGACCGGTCTCTAGTCAATCGAATCCCATGACAATGATTCCTGCGGTAGGTAATGACCACGAGCATTAAGTAGTCAAACTCGGTCAAAACAGGAACACCGCCTCAAAAAGGCGACACCACGTCACCCGGGGGTAGTAGCCCCCGGAGTTTAAGCCGGAGTAGAGAGGTTAACTCGAGGCTCCTACCTACCAGTCCACCATGGACTGCGAAGAAGACCCGAATGCTCGGTCAAACTATGGGTATAGGTACTAACATTACACGTAAGCACGTGTAATGTTAGTACCTATACTTTTCTCTAAGCGATATTATCGCAAATATCTTGAGCATAGGTATAGAGCGCAATGTAGTGGGGATAAATTAGTACCATCTAGTTTAGGCAATCACACATAGTCGGATCCGGCAATAAAAGTCGAGATATCTAACGAGTAACGACCTGTGTAATATAACTAACGAATAACAAAACTTAATACTTAATTGTATAGGTACCTTTGGAAGCTGGTCCCTGGTAGGAAGTCCGCGAAGGGCGACCTGTAGTAGGGGTGCTTGAGGCCGACCTTGGGCGTCATGAGGATGAGCGGCTTGCGGAACGGCATGGCCACCTGCCGCCGGATTAGGTGGAAGTAGTTCGCGGGTGACGTCACGTTCGCTACTATCCAGTTGCAAGCGCGGAGTTGCTTCACTGAAATTAATTAACTTACATGGTATCGTTATCTACCTATCCATTTTCTATACCTATTATATAAAAATAAACCCCTATTAATTAGGTATCACCTATCCCTCTTAGCAAAGACGATTAGATATTAATCGTCTTTGCTCTTAGGTTTAAAAATGAACCCCTAAGCTATTTCTTTGTCACGCTATAACTCGAGAATGGCTGGACCGATTTGGCTAATTTTGATCTTGAAATATTTGTGGAAGTTAGTTCAGGGAAAGTAGAAAAAAAATGCGCCGGGTCAGCTTGTAGTTTATATATTTTTTTATGTAGGTACCTATGGTGTTAAACCACACTTAGGTAAGTATTTCATTATAAATAAAAAATTCTACAAAAAGTTTTGACTCCAGCGGGTTCGAACCCGCGATGATACAAGCGAACGCCTTTATGCCTTACCTACTACTCGGCAACGAAAACCCCAATGCAGCCAAAGCCAAAAAGCAAAGGCATTTTGGCTTAAGGGCGAACGGAATTTTCTGGATTGCTCTTTTCTACTCCATCATCACATCTGATTTCAGACCTTTTTTCCCTTTTTTATCTCAAATCCGATACGCACTTAACCGTTTTTAAGTTCTGGCATTAGGCGATACCTACGATACTCGACATGATTAATAAACCTAGTTCTAAAGAACTTACGCGCCATATTCTTGTCGTCAAGATCAGGAATGTTGTCTTCGTCGTCGTCACACGACTGCAGGTAGCGCTCCACGCGAGCTGACGAGTGCTCCGGACCCTTAACATATTTTATTATTTATTTCTAGCCCATATTGTCCCACTGCAGGGCAAAGGCAAAGCAAAGGACCCTTAACAGGTTAGCTGTCCCGAAGCAAGTTTCGATCTTCTTTGTACACGTCCTCGTAGTAAATAATGACAGCTAACATGAGGCACATATGCCTCATGGACGTACCAGTGCAATCACCCATGAGGCACATGTGCCTCATCGGACAGCTAACCTGTTAACATAGCCGAATTTAAAATGTATGTTTGATAGGTAACATCTTTTCGTCTAACATGACCTTTGAGCAGGTACTTAACTACACTACTTTTCTACTTTGGGTAGGACTTTTAAGCCTGAAATACATGTTAGCCGACCGTAGGCGAGTAAACGCCAATACCAACGTATGGATAGCATTGCCTTGCCTTGCAATCGCTCGTTATCACTCGCCTAGCTAGCCGAGTAGGCTTTAGAGTAGGCTTTAGTTAGAGTGAATAACATAGGTAACAATAAGTTTCATAAACATCTATGATTTTTCTTACTGTGGTTCGATTATTTGAGATTTTTAGTATGGAACACAGACTACTAGGATGTGGTATGGAAGTTACGTCAAATATCTACCCACAGTAAGCAAAACCAAAGATAGATAAGTTTTTGAGACTGGCCGTAAGTGAAGTTTCAGTAGAAAGCCAATCAAAAAGTAATAATAATAAATATCCTTGGACATTTTTACACGGCGTCATCTGGTCCGAAGCTAAGCAACTTAATGCTTGTGTTTTATACGGTAACCAGATGACTGATATAATTACTTAGATACATTTTTTTTGTAAATACGTAGGTACATATTAAGTATAGATAAACAACAATTATTATTATAATAATAGCGAACAACGTCATGACCAAGCCTCCCTTCCTCCAACTCAAGGGGAGTTTTTATGCCAAATTTGCGGACGTAGCTGTCGCTCCCGCATCGGTCTCACTAGCCATGTACGCAAGTGCCGGACTATCCAATCGGATGCTGCATAAATCATCTCATGTAGATGTATAAGGCCCATGATGATAGATAGAAAAACATCCAGACCCGGAACAAATATCTGCAGAACAGCAAACATTTGGAAAGTGAGGTACTAACAGCGCCATCAATGCCGTGCGGCAGTTGCACCACGATGCCGGACTGCTGCACCCATTTGCTCTCTCCATTGGCCACGAACGTGTCGAACACGGGCTGAGCCGTGTCCGCGAAGTCGCCGTACTGCGCCTCCCAGATCGTCAGCAAGTGCGGGCTGGAGTACGAGTAGCCTACTTCGAAGCCTAGCACGCCTGGGGGAAGGAACCTCTTGACTAAACGTGCTCCGACTCAGTTTATATTTACTTAGTATTAAGATTCCGCTGAAGAAAAGCTAGGCACCACCAGGTTCTTGCCTGATTCTTTCCTTGGCGTAGGGAGTCACGTGGGACAGGTAGTAAAATCACCTAGTTTTAAGAACGTGACTGTCAAAGTGGTCTATAAACGATCGTACTGAATAAATACATTTTGATTTTGATTTTGGACAAGGCGAAGAAACGTATACCTAATGTGGCTCAAAGTAAACTGAAAAGGTTCGTTCTTATTGGTCTCTAATCTTTAGAAGAAAATAAATCGTTGACTGGGGAGTTTTTCATCGTCATGACATTGCGAATCCTTGTAAAACAAAAGAGTATCGCTAATGTATTCCCAAAGCTGTAAATAGTACCTACCTAGTATTTTCATTTTACTTGAAGCTACGATTGAGATAGTTAAGAAAACCTCTGATTTTTTTGTTTTAAAGATCAAACGATTTTACCTATGAACATACCCACCCATGCATGTACAATACCGTATTCAACTCTAAGTTGTATTATTGTTAATTACAGGAGAACTCATCTCTTACAGAAGCCTACAGGGTGTTTCAAGGTTAAATACTGAATGCACTTATCATGATTATTTGATTTGGTGTCAGGTAACAGGCACTAACCAAACTCTGATAAGGAGCTGTTATGCAGCTCATAGCGCGCTTGGTCCGGGTATAGCGTGTCGAGGACGCGGTGCGTCGCGCCGTCCACGCCTTGATGGTGGTACACGTGGTGTCTAAAGTGAGTAAGTTCGTATGAGCAAGGGGCCAACTCTGGTGACGGAGTAAGGCCGCCTAAAGGCCTCCCTCATGGCTTAACGACTGTAAAAGCCGGGACTGACAATTTAACGTTCACTTTCGAAGCACGGAAGCGCTCAGATGATGCCACGTGGTGTCTGAGTCTGACACACATAGATTTGTAATAATACCTAATAATATATTTGTAAAATAATAATATTTGTATATTATAACGACGTCAGCGTAGTGAGTAGTGACAAAAAACTCTTCTTGATTAGGATCCTGGCCTAATTACTTGATTAGGTTGCATGGGACGAGAGAGTAAAGTTTAATACTTTTGTCAGTGTCGTTCTGAATGAGAATGAGTGTTTTTTGTTGCAATTATATTACAAGTACCTAGTACTTAGGTAATCTCAGCTATTTCGCCCAGATGCTTTACATAAAATAGCGAATTTTATTCTAACGTTTGAAAGTGCAATAATGTGGTTCACCTGTGAGCCATAGTGCCCCTCTCGACGTCCTCCCCCGTGAACCGTATGTGGATCATGTCGCGCAAGATGGCGCCGATGCCGAGCGCCTCGCCTATCGCCCAGTCCGCCACGCCTTCCTTCACCTAAGAAAGTAAATAATGTTGGTACTTAACAATTTATATAACCAAAAGTTTGGAAATCATCAAGTCAAAAGCCATTTTTTTTTATGAAGTTTTAAGGGTGGATGTGTCAGACTTAGGTCATTTTCGTCGTGAAGGAGTTAATAATGCAAGAATTTTTACATGCTGAGAGTAACTCGACTCGCGAACGAAATCTGTCTTAAAATGGGTAGGTATGTCTTCTTTTCTTTAGTTTGGCTTCGCACGGGTGGGCATGTCTGAAGTCTGGTATGGTATAGAATGAAAAATAAATTATGGACTACCCACGTCTGTCATGGTTCGTTCGTTCGTATGAGCAAGTGGCCAACTCTGGTGACGGAGTTTTTAGGCCGCCTAAAGGCCTCCGTCATGGCTTAACGACTTTAAAAGCCGGGACCGACAATTTAACGTGCCCTCCGAAGCACGGAAGCGCTCAGATGAAAATGCCACTTGCGGTCACCCATCCAAGTAGTGACAGCTCAGAACGTTGCTTAACTTCAACGATCTATCAAGAACGTCTTAGCAAGCTTCGCCACGAGCGCTTCCTTGTCATGGTTAGGGTCATCGATAAAGTCGGTCATGAATAAAAACATTTTTAATGAAATCTAATGAATATTTTTGTTTGACCTATAACCATCAGAATACCATTTTCTCCCTGTTCTGCAGGATCCTGTTAATGCCCTTGTGCAGCTCAAAGGCCCACAGCTCCGGCGGCGTGCAGAAGTGCTTCGTAATAGTGTTAATGGTCGTCTGGCTTACTCCAGTATCTGTTATCTGTAAACGAAACACTTACTTACGGCCGGTTTCAATATTAAACTTACGAATGATCGTAGATTGATCGCCATAGCAACTTTGTTTAGACAACAAAAAAATGTAGGACACTTTTTGACAGATAACAATATTACTATGGCGACAGAGCCACGGTTATTAGTAAGTTGAATATTGCAACCTGGCATAAGACGATAAGTCTGTATCACTGGTGGTCTGGGAATTATTTGGGAAAATAAATCATTAGGGAGGGATATAACTCTCCCGACAAGTGGAGACATAGAGGTTGTCAGGATTGTAGCAACTGGAGATCTGTGGTCTCTGCCTACTCCGATGGGAATAGGCGTGATTTTATTAATAAGTATAATATGGAGACATTTTTTTACCCCTATTCTTATTCTATTTAGGGATACATGAAATAGGGGGAAAATAGACACTGTTGAAGGATGTCGAATGCGAGGAATTATTATCTATAAGCCCAAACATACTAATTGTATGGGATAATTTATGGTTCTACGAAGTGCTACGTAGCGCTACGATTTGCTACGCGAAGCTACGAAGGTGCTAAAAATACACGGTAAGTAATCTATTTTCACCACCGTCATAACGTAACGTTTATTTAACGGGACTAACAACCCTTATATTATTAAAAGTCCTTAGAACTATCAGGAAAGCGAATATCCCAGTATCTCGTCACTAAAATTAATTATCATTAGGTACTTAATTATCTAAAGTAGGTCGTGCGCTGTGTTACATTATTTGTTCAGCATTTCTCATCTATACTAGTATTCACTTATATTCAGTCATGTGCGAGTTCCTTAATGACTACCTACACGTACGGCGCAGCCGGTGGGATAAACAGTATAACAAAAAAAAACCTTGTTAGGATCCCGAGCCTCAAAGAAGCCGGTCCACGGCGTGTCGATCCAGTCCATGATGCTGAGCTTGGTGACCTTCTTGGCGAGCTCGAAGTGCTGGTTCAGGGTGTCCATGTACTCCTTCTCCCAGCCCTTGGTGTCCGCGTCGCTGGCCACCCCTTCCGCTTTTAGCTTGTCCTGATAGATTTTGTCGACTGCAAGCAAGGTACCACGTCACAGAAGAAAAATATCAAGAGTATAACTAAAGTTAATTAAAATACTAAATTTTTAATGTCAACTCTTTGAACATGATTGAATATCTAGACTCAAAGCAAAGGCCTTCACAGGCAGACCGGCTCAAGTATCCGTCCTTCTGAACTTGCAGCTTGTACACAAGGCTTGTGATCACAAGTTCACAACTACTCACCAGTACTCATAGACTTCGTCTTCTTGTACATAAAAGACTGCGTGAAGGACTCGTCCTCCTCATAGTTGTTTATAAATATATGCAATCAAATGCGCGCCGCTAGTTTGACGCATACAACCAAGTTAAGAAGACCGTTGATGGAATCTCCACTCAATGTAGCGGAGGCTAAAGAATCGACCTCTGCAATACGTGAACACGATTATACACACCGGTAGTCATAGACTTGATCTTCTTGTACATAAAGGGCTGCGTGAACATGGGCTCGTCCTCCTCGCTGTGCCCGAAGCGGCGGTAGCAGACCAGGTCCAGCACCACGTCCTTCTTGAACTTGCAGCGGTACTCTATGGCGATGCGCGCGACGTGGGCTACCGCTTCTGCATCGTCTGCGTTTACGTGGAGAACGGGTGCGTCCACGCATTTCGCTACATCTGTCACAAGAGTTTATATTTATTTATGTAGGTACTTTTATTTTCTCGTTTTATTTCTTCATGTACTTCAATTAGTTAGGAACAAACTGTACTGTTAGTCTGAGGAGGTGGGCGTTGGTATCTGCGACACAGTTTCAATAACTACTGCAGGTATCTTCGGTATTTCCAATTTTTGTACCAAATATCCTTGTTCCGAAATAAATATTATTATTATTATTACTATTATAGAGTGGATGATTTGTGGTAGTGCTTGCAGCTAAGATATTGGTATTTGGACACGCGATTTCATATGAAATAGAGGGATGGAGGTGATGTTTGCGTAAAATGTTGAGGATAAGATATCACACAATGGATAACTCCATGTAATATAGTGAAGGAAACAGATGATTCTATAAAGTGCTTGAAGCCAAGACGCGGAAGCTACATCCAAATGATAAGGGGATATTGATGAACAGTGTGTGTTTTCAGTCAAAAGAAGGCAGTAAGACTCTCTAGCGAATTCTAAAAGCGGCCCTTATTTACCGGAGCAGTAAGGCGAGCTCCTTGCGAATCTCGGGTCTGTGGTGTATCCGATCTGGTTGTTGCACACGATGTGGATGGACCCGTGCGTCGTGAAGGCGGGCAGCTGACCGAGATGCATCGTCTCGTACACCACGCCCTGCCCGGCGAACGCGGCGTCGCCGTGCATTATGATGGCCATGACCTGGATATGAAAGAACCTTTGCCTTCTAACTTTCGCGATTCGTTCGTTCGTTCGTATGAGCAAGTGGCCAACTCGGGTGACGGGTTTTTAGGCCGCCTAAAGGCCTCCGTCATGGCTTAACGACTTTTAAAAGCCGGGACCGACGATTTAACGTGCCCTCCGAAGCACGGAAGCGCTCAGATGAAAATGCCACTTGCGGTCACCCATCCAAGTAGTGACCGCTCAGAACGTTGCTTACCTTCGACGATCTATCAAGAACGTCTTAGCAAGCTTCGCCACGAGCGCTTCTCTATCAAGAACGTCTTCGCGATCAGAACACATGATAAAACATATCTAAAAAAAATGTAGGTATCTATGTAGTGTATCAGTCATCTGGTTACCAAACCACAAGCATTGAATTGCTTAGCTTGGGCCTAGACGACGCTGTGTGGAATGTCCAAGGATATTATCTTCCTGCGATCACGGCTGGTGCAATCCAGTCGAAACGTTTCGAGACAAAATAAAGGTCTTCGTGATAAATACCTTTATTATTGTTTTGCCAGAACCGTAAATAGAACGAAAGATAATCTGAAGAAAAGGTTTCCCTCTTAGATAAACCCCTATCAGGTTGTAAATCACTACAAACATTGTAAACGTTAATACAGTCCAAATAAAGCTATGTTTATTGCCATAATCTTCATGATTTGGTGGCTCAACTACTCTATTTTAATATTTTAAGTTATCTAATTAGACAAATTAAAAAGACTTTAAAATGTTCGTAGATCTGAAACTTTCAAGCTTAACGACTTTACCTTGTCTCCATTATTGTCTCCTTTCCAATGCTGTTCCGCGCGCGTCTTGCCGGCGACGACGGGCGACACCACCTCCAAATGCGAGGGGTTGGCGCTCATCGACACCTTGATGTACTTGTTCGTGCGTCGGATGAAGCGGTGGATGTATGTGCCCAGATGGTACTTAATGTCTCCGGAACCCTGAGAGCAGATTCATAGTCACTATTGAATTTTATATCATATTACATCACGAGCGGTACAATCTGCTCCAGCTGATAATGATGGGCAAAAGAGGGGTTGGAAGACGTAGAACATCTTGGCTTCGCAACATTAGAGAGTGGACAGGAGTTAAGAGAGTAGAAGATCTGTTTAGGCTAGCACTAGACAAAGAAAAATTTAGCAAGATGACAGCTAACCTTCAGTAATGGAGAGGCACTGAAATAAGAAGATTGAATTTTATGGCACAGCGAGACTATCGCTGCGACACACTCGTCCACGGAGGTGGTGCCTAAAATGGTCTTATTCATAAAGATTTGTCAATTTAATATAGATTTCAAGAATGTTTTTTTCTTGTTACTCCTATGTCAATGAAAAGAGATAGCAACAGATTTAATATCCGTTTTATCTAAAGTAGGTTTACTGAACCAATATGCGTAAGGTTTGTGACAGAGACTTGGTTTGTTTTATAAAGATTGTCGAAGCTAAGCGACGTTCTGCGAGGTCACTACTTGGATGGGTGACCGCAAGTGGTATTTTCATCTGAGCGCTTCCGTGCTTCGGAGGGCACGTAAAATTGTCAGTCCCGGCTTTTAAAGTCGTTAAGCCATGTCGGAGGCCTTTAGGCGGCCTAAAAACTCCGTCACCAGAGTTGGCCACTTGCTCATACGAACGAACGACGAAATGGATGAGTAACTGCTAGACCGATTTACTTTAGGATTCTTGTTGTCCTATGCTGGCTGACACATAGTATGGACCATACTGCAATAGGTACAGGTACCGACCATAGAGTCAGACAAGAAACTAAAAGTTCTCATAAAGCGATGGAGGGATTCATGTTGTGTGTCAAAAATAAGTACCTAATGTTGTTTATAAGATAAACTCACTGGTTCTTTCGGTTCCATAGGTTTAAACTGAGCGAAGATATCCGTCAATTGTTTGCGGCACACATTCACCAACATATTTAAGCGACCTGAAATTCATTGTTACATAAAGGACAAAAGAGTCTTTTCTGATCATAAATCAAAGCTCTTAAGGTGGGTACTGACCGGTGTTACAGGGCGTAATGTAACGTGTTTCACAGCGAGCTTTCATGCAGTCAGTACGGGAAAACAAGGCGCTCGCAGCGAGCAAGGAGCGGATTACTATACGGACTACACGGATTTTAGTACACGGCGTAACGTAACACGCTCGATGCGAATGTTACATTACACCTCGTAACGTTGATCAGTACCCACCTTTAGGCTTCATTAAAAAGAACTAAAATACCTATAATTCTATTCAATTCACAAGGATCTCCAAAAGCCGTCAAATCCCCCACGCATAAAGGACCACCTTTGAGTCTAAATGCGGAAAAGGGAGTCCCTATACATACATACATACAAGCTGTCAAATCCTACTAATATATCCTTGAAAGTTTTTAAGTATGGATGGATGGATGTTTGTTACTCTTTCACGCGAAAACTACTGAACGGATTTGGCTGAAACATAGAATTTACATAGTTTATGACCAGGAATAACACATAGGCTACTTTTGATCACGGTATTACCATGGGAACGGGAACTACCGCGGGTAACACCGCGGGGTGCAGCTAGTAGATAAATGAAACAGGATCTGTGAGTATACCTCGATGCTGCATAGCCATGACGATGGATTCGACCCCGAGCCTGGTGCCGGAGTCGACTATTTCTTCCAACATCACAATCATGCTCTCGCCACCTTCCAGGCCAAACCTCTTCTCGGCCGGCCATTTTGTGGCAAAGTATTTTTCTAAGCTGTAATAAAATAATACATTTTGATGCAGACGAAGTTACGCCGTAGCATGTGCTACGAAGTGTCTACGCCGTAGCTATCTACAAATGCTTGTTGTTAGTTAGCAACCAACAACAAAGCGTTTTTTTTATCAAATCATAACCATTTCATGATCAGACAGGCAACATAGATAAGCTTTGATTATAATTATTATGATTCATATGAAATTATTGCTGAACTATAATAAACTATGAGCTACGCTGTAGTAAGTGCTACGTCGTAGCAGACTACGAAGATGGTTGACAAGCCGATACCATTTTTCGTTTCTGACGTACAATGATAAACACAATGTAATTTGTTTGTCTCAAAAAGCATTCTATAGCTTTCTCTTACATTTCAAAGACAATTTCAATTAAAAGAGCCTTAGAAGCGCTATATTTTCTTTTAAGTCCTACTAGCCAAACTGAGCGTAGTAAGATATTGGTAAATAGTAGTATTCATTAGCTAATTGCAATTACATGTTTTTATGGATGTTAATTAAGTTATTATATATTTATTATATAATTAAGTTTGATAGCTGATGATAATTATGAAACTAATGTAAAGTGACTTACCTATGTTATGTAATATGACTCTATGGTGAATAAATGAATACTGAATACTGAAGCTGCATTTAAGCCCAGTTACTAACAAGACAGCTTTGGTGAGCCGCCTCATGATGAGCCTCTTCTCTTCCACCGTCTTGTCGAGGATGCCGGGCGTCTCCATGCGCTCGCGGATGAACTGGATCCCGTCGATGTCGAACAGGTGCATGAACTCCACACCGATGGAGCGACAGTACACGTTCTCTAAACGGCTGATTATTTCTCTAAAATATGTTAAATAAACGATAGAGATTAGCTCAAAGTAAAATGATTGTTCTCTAGATTAAATGAAATTGAAATAAGTCACACCTTAGAGGCAGTGCGTGTTCCTTTCCTCCGATGCAAGTTCTGTCAGGTAGCTCAAACATCATGTCCATGTGTTTCTCACCTGAGAATAAACCGTCAATAAGATAAATAAGAGTATAAACATATTATACGAAAGGTGGACAAAGTCGGACAAACAAAGTACTAAGTAGTGGCCCCGGGATGCCCGTAGCATTGGTCGATAGCAGAATGGATTGATCGACATCGATCGTGGTTTCTACCACAGAAACGATAGATGGCATAATGGACCAGTCGACGTCGATAGTTTCTAGTGTGGTAGAAACCATTCGATCGACGTCGATCAATCCCTTCCATCATCTCGATTGGTCTGATAACAATAACACCTTCAACAAAGAGGTCGAACCCTCCCGATGATGATAGAATGACATAGTGAACGTGGTCGGATATCAGTGGATGTAATAAAGAGGAGGAAACCCAGCTGTGGGTGGAACCGGGCTGAAATGATGATGATAATGAAAACGAAAGTTCGTTGGTTCGTTAGTTCGTATGAGCAAGTGGCCAACACTGTTGACGGAGTAAACGAAAGTACTAACTCAGAATAGTGCCAAGTTCTCTCGCGACCACGGAGCAGGTGAGAGCGGTGGTCTCAAAATTGGCGCTCACATTGGTCCTCTTTATGGCCTTCGCGGGGATCGTCAGCCCCAGGGGGTCGATCTTGGCGAGAAGATGTCCTCGAGACTGACGGGATAACTCTTTTATACGTATTTTAAAAACGATTTATATTTGAAACAAAAATACAAACATTTAATGCCGCTGCGGGACAAATGTTTGCATGATCTGCAAATATTTGTTTCGCGTCTGGTTGTTTTCTATGTATAATATGTATAATGTATTTACAAAAAAAAATGTATCTATGTAATTTATCAGTCATCTGGTTACCATAACACAAGCATTAAATTGCTTAGCTTGGGACTAGATGACGCCCCGTGTGGAATTCTAAGGATATTTATTTATAAAAAAAATAAAAAAAAATAAACACGAAATTTAACTGACACATCTACAGTTTGTACTTAAATAAATACGCGTGTTTCACTAATTTATTAAGTTTAATAAAGTTAAATAAAACAGCGAAGGAATGTGAATAATTATTGGCACACGCAAAGAGAGCCTATACTTGTAGGGGGTGAAGTTGGCTGCGTATGATGATGAAATCAACATTACCAATGAAAAAAAATGATGAAATTAACTACGAGTACTAACCACACTACGAGTATCTCTACACATGTATACAAAGACCATAATTAATTAAACGTTACCTGGTAGCTTCTTATTAGATTCTGAACAGCCAAATGCAGCTTTATTCTCTCAGTCTCTTTATCTTTCGACTTACCATCGTCTTTAGCTTTCGGTTCTGTTTAATAAATTGAGATTTACATTATTAAAGAGCTAAAAAGCTATGAACATGATTTTCTTAACATAATCGTATCTATTACATCTAAAGGATTGGTCCACAGTGGCCCAAAACAGGGAGGAATGGAGAGAAGGAAGGGAGGCCTTTGCCCTGTAGTGGGACATTACAGGCTCATAACATAACATAATGGTATCTATTGATTTACATACTTAAGTAGGTACACGACTTTATTAAGAATGTGTTGTGGTCTTGATCTCACAACGAAACAAAATTAAAAAACCGTAATGTTGAATTATGATTAGAGATATAAAAAAAAAAAAATTTCAAAGTCTTCATTTGCATTTATGAGTTAAGGAACCCTGAAAACCCAAGATCACACATTATGCATTATTCCATCACGACCACTGTCTCGCTATCATCGACAATCGATACTTTACTCGTCCCTACCCTATCCAGACCGGTTTTGATAGCACTTCATCCCTTTATCGAAGAATCGAATGACCTTTAATTTTTAGTCAATTATACTGCATAGATAATACTCACTGACTGTCACTGGGCTAAACTCATCGAACTCTTCTATTTGCAGCTTAGGAGCGTTGATACTATCGTAGAAACCATCCCAGGACTGCAAGTGTTTTCAAAATCAGCAAATAGCGGACAATATTTCTACTGAAAATTGTTAGGACTTACATTGCAAAACCTGCAGCCTTACAGCGTTTGTGCGCTTCACGGAATTATACTGTCTACCGGTTCGGAAATGTTGAATTGAGTTTACAAAAAGTTAAATTTGCAGCAAGTTAGTTCAAAATAGGGCTTGACAAAATGGTTGATTACTCACAGGATCGATGGCCCCCTGGGCCTTCGCCCAGTCCAGGTACTGAGCTTCGAGAAAGTTTGCATTGGTTCCACTCAGAAATGACTCTGAGGATTCAGAAGCGCATCTCTTGAAAACAGACTGTAATGCAACAAGATTTATTAACACAAAGCACTAAGGAAAATCATATTTTCCGGGAAGAGCAGAAAGTTAGTAGTAATAATAATAATAATAATAATAATAATTCTTTATTTCAGACACGAGATCCATCGATTTACAAAACAAACAAAAATTAAATAATAAAATCAAAATATATACTTACTTACCTACAAAAAAATGTACCTACGTACATACCTACTTACTTATTTATATATAATTATATATATCTGTATTAGGTGGCAATGGCCACCCATTGTCTAAAGGTGGCTGACAAGATCAAACGGTCAGACAGACTTTTGATAATTTTGTTTTTACACATGTCAACTCTGGACATAAAAGAAGCTATTCTCTTTCTCTGGATGGCATTGAAAGAATCTACACGGGCTTCTGTATACATCTCTGATGCGCTACAATATCGCTTCAGGCCCATGAGATGTCTGAAGATGTTGTTGTAGGCCACTCTTATACCATCGTGAGATTTTCTAGTATAATGAGTCCAGAGTTGACACGTGTAAAACGACTGACAAAATGATTTGAACAGTGTTATTTTCACGTCAGACGAGGATTTATAAAACTTCCTCGCAATCATATTACCGACCACGCATAATGACCTACGCTGTCTTTCTATGTCGGCATCGTCCTTCAAGTTCGACGTAACGATATGCCCAAGATATTTAAAAGCCTCTACTATTTGAACAGGTCGTCCGCTAAGGCAAACTTTGGGTACGTTCTCCGGTCCTTTTCCTGATCTAAAAATAACCATTTCTGTCTTTTTTGCGTTGTAAATTAGGTCGTGGTCCTTGGCAAATTTTTCACATGTGGCTAGTAGCTTCCTTAATCCTTTGATCGAAGGGCTGAGCAGAACCATGTCGTCAGCGTAGCTCAGGTTGTTGACGTATCTGCCCTCCAATCTGAGCCCTACCTGGGTTCTACTCAGCTCCTCGATCAAATCATTTACATATATGTTAAATAAATCAGGTGAACTCAGCCCCCCCTGCCTCACACCGCATGACAGTTGGTAGCTGTTTGACAACTCAGTGCCCCACCTGACGTTGTTAGTCTGGTTCCGGTACCAGAACTCAAGAAGATCAACAACGTCAGCTGGCACCTCCGTGCGGTCTCGCAGCTTCCTCCAGAGATGAGTGTGGTTTAAAGTGTCGAATGCACGGCTGAGGTCAAGGAACACGGCGTAGACTGTCGTTCCTTGTTGCGTATAGTAGCGAACGACCTGCTTCAGTGAGAATATGGCCATATCCGTCGATACTTGAGGACGAAAACCAAACTGTCCGTCATCAAACCTCACAACGCTAAGGTGAGACTGTATTATACGGTCCAGTACCTTAGCTAATATTGTTGCCAAAGAAATGGGCCTATAGTTGGCCATGCTCGAGATATCACCCGTTTTATTTTTTGCAATAGGAACGACCAAAGCACGTATTAACTGTTCGGGAAGGTAACAGTGCCTCACACAGCGAGAATAGAACCGCGCTAGCACCTCACAGATATGCTGGCCGGCATACAACAAATGCTCAATGCTTAGACTATCATGTCCCGGGGACCGGCCACGCTTCATATTTCTCAGTATCACTTCTATCTGTTTAGGTGTAATTATCACGTGGCCGGTCTCCAGGACCCGACGGTCTCGATCGAGTAGTGGAACAGAATGAAGTCCTGGGGCTGTAGCCAAGTGACAAACGCTTCGTTTCTATTATCTTTCTATCATCGCTATTTCTGTGATTTGGCATTTCTGATCGCTCGAGTTTTCGCCATCAAATGTCAATTCCTATAACATTTTATTCGTTTCTATTCTAAAGCGATTGTAGGAATGTAACATGGCTGGTCCTTTTGCCTTAGGTTACCGTGCTATAATCTTTTTTGAGTATGAGTACTAAGTAAGAAAAGTATTTGTCTATGTATCAAGACACCGAGTAACGTAGGTATACTAAATACTAGTCGGAAGATAGGGATATAAAAAAAATGGTGTTAAACTAGTATCTGAATGAACCAGACATAATAACAATCACAGTTAGGTACCGCTGGATTGCAGGCAGGCAATGTTTTTTGAGCTACATTCAGTAGTTTCAAGGACCGTGTTAGGGACATGACCAATGGATCTGAAATGAATAAGGCTCTATATAGTAAAACTTTAAACTAATAAATTTACTAAACAGTAATAAAAATATGTATTAAATATAGTTTTTGAAACTAAACTACTACATATTTTCATAACTGTACAAAATACAATTAAAACCAGTTGAGCCACCTAAGGATCATTACAAACGATCTATAGGTAGCTCAACTGATCCAAACCACTGCCAGTAATTATTAATTTGTATGTACAAAACTTAAAAATTTACACTTCAATGATATTCCGTAAACAATATCCTCAGAATAGTATTCTGAGACAATATCAATGCTTTACCAACTGTTATCATATTTTATTAAATACAAATTCACTTACATTGCTTTCTTGCTTTCAATTTATACGGTTTAGTTGATTTTGCAAAATAATTTAAAAAACAGATAAAACCAGTGTATAATAAAAATATTCCTAGAAAAGAAAAATACAAATGGTAGATCGATTTTTGACAGACCGAGAAAGAAGTTGAATGAAGTTAGATTAAATAGGTAACAAAAAAATTACCAGCAAGAAGTACTTATACCTACACGAAGTATTTAAAAAACTGCAGATTTTTTAAATCATCGGACCTTCGATCATATATCTTGGGCACGCTTCCGTCTGGTAGTGGTTTAGATCAGCTACCTAATAGATCGTTTGTAACGATCCTTAGGTGGCTCAACTGGTTCTAATTGTATTTTGTACAGTTATGTAAAGATGTAGTAGTTTAGTTTCTGTAAATAAATTTGAATACATAATGTAAATAGTATCTACTCCAGACACAGTTGAGGTCCTACCGAATTAAATGATTTTTCTTTCTTCTTTCTTCCTTCCTTTCATTGGCACATGGTCGGGTAGCCCTTACATTAAAAGTAAGTTTATCAGGGCGAACCCTCTTTGCTCTTTTGTTACGGTAAAATACCCATTTATTTCTGACGTCACGTTATACTATACGTAGATAGGTACCTAATTACCAAGGACCTTATAGATAAATCATATAAAACGATTTGTTGGTGATTTCCCGCAATCTCTGTCGATCCAGTTCAAATTACCTAGCCGTAGCTTATCTGCCATCTGATAAAATTGTTATAAAAACATTTTTTGAATTAAATGATGTGATACTATCTATGCCTATTAGATAGATTAAAACACGTATAGCAATTGTAATGAACTACCGTATGAAATCGTCTATTCCCGTTGTCCCCGTGGTCCGTGTCCCCGTGACGGGGACAGCGGGAAGTCATTATTTTTCTTTCCCGTTGTCCCCATAACGTAGATTCAGCTAATGGGGACAACGGGAAGTAAACATTTCACGTGTCGTTGTCCCCTAAACCTGCATTTCTGTTTCAACTTAGTTTTTCGCGTGAAAAATAAAACAAAATTTATTCGATTGTCTTAGAATTTTAATTTAAGATAAAAAGAAACAAGTAAGTAATTATTAAACTTACACAAATAACACAAATTAAACATGATTTACACTATGAATATACTCGTAAATTAGGGGGTTTATATGTTTTTTAAGTAGTATTTCGGATGAAATACTGTTAAAAAACAATAAATTTATCAAATTTTTATTAAAATTGGAGTGCAAGCGTGAGAAGTCTCCTATAAAACCTGACTGTCCTATAAATAAAAAAAATCTTAATTTAGCCATCGAATAACTAAATAAGTAGGTATAATATTTTTGTATAAAAATATATCTAGAATTTGTTTGCGAATATTGGAAAACAATAAATAACACAAAATACATCACGATTTTTTAAGTCAGTACGGATACTTTGGAGTTACAATACAATTGTATGTAACGAGTTAAGATATCTAGATCGGGTGATTTCATTTTCGATTCGATTGATGATAAAAGATGAAATGAAATGAAATAAAAAAAAATTAAATATAATCACGACTGTATCCCGGGAGCGGTAGACATTTCTTTCAGATCATTAGGCAATTTTTAGTTTTTTTTAAAGATGTATAAGGGTGTAGTCAGAGGTATGTCCAAATAGTGTACATATTTGGTACATGCACACTTTTTGCAGAAGTTAACTTTCCATACGTGACAGGTTGCAAGCCCATCGACGCTATTAGAGAGCTAACTGGTTTCCTCACGATGTTTTCCTTCACCATTATAAGCTCGTGTTAAAGCGCATATAAATTTTTCGATGCGAAAAGTTCATTGATGCACGGCCGGATTCGAACCCAAGTCGAGGCCAACACAAACACGGCTTCGGATGATAAAAGTTGTTACTCTTTATAAAGTAAGAATGATTGTAACCTAGAAGTATGCGCACTTTCTTAAATTAAATCTCCATATTCTGATTAAGTAATTTAATTTAAAATAACTTACCTTAATCCTTATTGTGCAGCAGTGGGCGAAGGCCCGCCTGAGACGCGGAGGTTGCGGGTTCGATTCCCGCCACGGGACAAATGTTTGCATTATCTGCAAATATTTGTCTCGAGACTGGGTGTTTTCTATGTATAATATGTATGTATCTGGTTACCATAACACAAGCATTAAATTGCTTAGCTTGGGACTAGATGACGCTGTGTGGAATGTCCAAGGATATTTATTTATTTACACTTTGTTTTCTTTCGCAAGTGACATTCCCATACTGCTACTCCAAACAAAGTATTGTTACAAGAAAATTAAATTTGAATGTACGGTAAGTTTATTTAAAATAATACTACCTACAGAAAATTTAAAACAAAAGACGGGGACAGCGGGAATAATTTTTATCTATTTTATTCAACTATATTTACGGGGACAGAGTACGGGGACAACGGGAAGTATTTTTAAATATTTAATCAAATTCCCGCTGTCCCCGTAGTACGGGGACACGGTATACGGGGACAACGGGAATAGACGTGAAATCGTCTATTCCCGTTGTCCCCGTGGTCCGTGTCCCCGTGACGGGGACAGCGGGAAGTCATTATTTTTCTTTCCCGTTGTCCCCATAACGTAGATTCAGCTAATGGGGACAACGGGAAGTAAACATTTCACGTGTCGTTGTCCCCTAAACCTGCATTTCTGTTTCAACTTAGTTTTTCGCGTGAAAAATAAAACAAAATTTATTCGATTGTCTTAGAATTTTAATTTAAGATAAAAAGAAACAAGTAAGTAATTATTAAACTTACACAAATAACACAAATTAAACATGATTTACACTATGAATATACTCGTAAATTAGGGGGTTTATATGTTTTTTAAGTAGTATTTCGGATGAAATACTGTTAAAAAACAATAAATTTATCAAATTTTTATTAAAATTGGAGTGCAAGCGTGAGAAGTCTCCTATAAAACCTGACTGTCCTATAAATAAAAAAAATCTTAATTTAGCCATCGAATAACTAAATAAGTAGGTATAATATTTTTGTATAAAAATATATCTAGAATTTGTTTGCGAATATTGGAAAACAATAAATAACACAAAATACATCACGATTTTTTAAGTCAGTACGGATACTTTGGAGTTACAATACAATTGTATGTAACGAGTTAAGATATCTAGATCGGGTGATTTCATTTTCGATTCGATTGATGATAAAAGATGAAATGAAATGAAATAAAAAAAAATTAAATATAATCACGACTGTATCCCGGGAGCGGTAGACATTTCTTTCAGATCATTAGGCAATTTTTAGTTTTTTTTAAAGATGTATAAGGGTGTAGTCAGAGGTATGTCCAAATAGTGTACATATTTGGTACATGCACACTTTTTGCAGAAGTTAACTTTCCATACGTGACAGGTTGCAAGCCCATCGACGCTATTAGAGAGCTAACTGGTTTCCTCACGATGTTTTCCTTCACCATTATAAGCTCGTGTTAAAGCGCATATAAATTTTTCGATGCGAAAAGTTCATTGATGCACGGCCGGATTCGAACCCAAGTCGAGGCCAACACAAACACGGCTTCGGATGATAAAAGTTGTTACTCTTTATAAAGTAAGAATGATTGTAACCTAGAAGTATGCGCACTTTCTTAAATTAAATCTCCATATTCTGATTAAGTAATTTAATTTAAAATAACTTACCTTAATCCTTATTGTGCAGCAGTGGGCGAAGGCCCGCCTGAGACGCGGAGGTTGCGGGTTCGATTCCCGCCACGGGACAAATGTTTGCATTATCTGCAAATATTTGTCTCGAGACTGGGTGTTTTCTATGTATAATATGTATGTATCTGGTTACCATAACACAAGCATTAAATTGCTTAGCTTGGGACTAGATGACGCTGTGTGGAATGTCCAAGGATATTTATTTATTTACACTTTGTTTTCTTTCGCAAGTGACATTCCCATACTGCTACTCCAAACAAAGTATTGTTACAAGAAAATTAAATTTGAATGTACGGTAAGTTTATTTAAAATAATACTACCTACAGAAAATTTAAAACAAAAGACGGGGACAGCGGGAATAATTTTTATCTATTTTATTCAACTATATTTACGGGGACAGAGTACGGGGACAACGGGAAGTATTTTTAAATATTTAATCAAATTCCCGCTGTCCCCGTAGTACGGGGACACGGTATACGGGGACAACGGGAATAGACGAAAATAAATACCACCTTGGCCTTGCGAAAATTCTCAGAAATTTGAAAACGAAAGAAGTACCGTAAAATTTTGCGGAACTAAGGTAATCAAAACTTTATTGCAATTATTTTTTACACGTTTTGAAGGAACTTCTTTATTCAAACGTAATTCCGTGATTCCGTTTATAAACAAGCACATTTTCAGGTTCACCTAATATTCAACGAGTACTTACACAACGAGTACCGGCGAACTTTCGTTGAAATGCACTTCAAATTGTGTGACTTTTTCAAGGAACCCTTTGTCGGGGGCATGTTTAAAAGCTTAGGGCTCACGTGTCCTGTTGCACCTGTAAGTATGGTTCTGTGTATATATTGGTCGTCTATCTTGCATATTCCTAAGTTTTAAACCGACTTCAAAAAAGGAGGAGGAGAACCTCCTATAAAAAAATATACCAACCTACCTCCTAGAAAATATATACCTACCTACAGGGAAACATTTCTATGTGTCCTTGTAGGTAGGTATATATTTTCCTTAGGTAGGTATACCTACTATACGTAGGTATACCTATAGTAGGTATACCTACCTAAATAAGGGCAATATTTCTATGTGTCCCTGTAGGTAGGTAGGTATACCTACCAACAGGGAAACATAGAAATGTTTCCCTGTAGGTAGGTATATATTTTTAATGTATGTTCATCCGTTACACCGTCAATAATGGACCAAGTGGACAAAAATAATAAATCTGTATTCCATTCCAGGGCGCTTACCGTTTCATGAACATGACGTTGCAGACCGAGAATTTCCCTTACGTGGCGCCCTTCGAGAAGGTCCGCGTAGATTTGTATATCAACAAGACTGAAGATAACACAATGATTTACAATTCCCAAGTGTTCTGCCTCTTAAAGAAATAGTACCTAACAGGAAAATTTATACAATATTCATCATGATTCTACATATACAACATTATGTGTCATACATACATAAAATCACGCCTCTTTCCCATGGGGGTAGGCAGAGACCATGGATCTCCACTTGCTACGATCCTGACACACTTCTTTCGCCTCATTCACTCTCATTACATTCTTCATACACGCTCTCCGGTTTAGGGTACTTCGGACCTGGCCTTTCTCCAAAATGTCACGATATCATACATCATATCATATCATATCATACATTATGTGTCATAAATAGATCTTTTATAACTGTACAACATATTTGCGAGAACACGCGAAGGGGCCATCAGTAAATGCTTGGAGTGTGGACAGGCTGGTAATTATTGAACCTTTTTAAATAAATGACACAAATTATAAGACATAACTTTATTCACTTTTAAACTCTTCAGTTATCACAATTCGTATAAAACAAACAATAGATGTAAGTACTTACAACATAATTATTTAAATGGTGTGTGGGTTTATTTTATTAGCATTGCTTAGATTATATTGAGCATACTTAGTACTATTTTAAAAATGTATTACTTATGTATTGTTTTTTGTTGCATTCTTTCTTGATCTAATAAACATTAGGAACGTATACATTGTTTTCATACATGGATACTTAAGTATTTCTATTGTCTTTTAAATTCTGGAATGCTAGGAAATAATTGCAAAGTTTTTAGCACTTTTTATGAAGCGTTCTCGTGTTAGGTACTTATACATTAAAATAAGTAATCATATTTTGACAAAGAGATATTATAGTGTTTTCATTGCCGTGTATTTCAAAATTGTACATATTATTATTTTTATACAAAAAATAATTAATAAATTGTATCACAGCCACATCTAGTACTATTATACGTATTTATGTGTCTATGTATGTCTAGATATAAAAAACTATCTTTGTAAATAAAGTTTTTTTAGTCGATTTAAATTTTTTACAAAAGAAAATAATTTTTAGTCCGATACAAGGTAAATACTCTTATATAAAATATGTAATGATTTTTACAAAAACTTATATTTAGTATTAAATACATAAATATTTGATCTATCCTTAAATTACACATATAAGGTAACTACTAATAGTGGAAGTTTTTCAATGACAAAGCTTGGTGGTTGAGAGAGCTCCGACTATTAAAAGGGGATTTGACACTAAAATTACCAAAATCCCTTTTCAATGGGATATTTTGAAACTAGGCCAGTTAAATGCATTTGATAATTGATTAGCAAAGTCTTAAATTGATAAGACATACCGTGTGCGCGGCGACGTAGTCGGACGTCTGTGTCGCTCGCTCCTACAAATTATCGTATTTTTTAAATCGTATTGCTTAATTGTCCATTACTTTAAACCGTAACTCGTCAGTAATAAATAATAAAATCGTGTGTACCTACCTCAAGAAATATCTATCGCATCTCACTGCAGCCAGTTTGCGGTGAGTGAACGGGACAACGTATAGTACGCTTTGTGTTCCCTCCGCATCGCTCACCGACGGCCGGTCGAACCGATAAGAAGGGGTCCTACCACGAAAGTGTTGAATATCGCTATCACTCGCCGTGAATCAAGAAACCATGAGCACTATAAATCGAACTCCCCCGTCGGGTTTTGGATCTGATCCTGACCTATCTAGGCACAATTTCAACCAGATAAAAACCAGGAAGAGAAAAGAGCAGGAACTCGAACGCTGTCACTGTGAATCTATGATGCCTAAATTTCAACAGGACATGATGGAACTAATCACAAATACAATTAAGTCCACGGTTGAGAACGCAATAACTGAAAAATTTGACAAATTTTCGATTGAACTAAATAACATTAAAATGGAAGTGGTGAAAATCAACAATGACAATAAGTCTATCTCAGACTCTCTCTGTGAGATCAAAGGTCGTCTGACTGAGATAGAAGTATCCTGTAATTATATTAATAATCGCCAAGACGAGTTCGACTCCCGGCTTTGCCTAGCTGAACAACGTGCAAAAAATCTCGAACAGTATGGGACTGACATCGCAGAACTTAAAGTCAATTACTCAGCATTATGTGCGGAACTGAAAGCAAGACAACAATGGGATCGTATGCTCAATCTAGAAGTCGTTGGGGTTCCAGAAACTAATAATGAAGACCTTATGAAAATATCTACTCAAGTGGCCAGATGCGCTGATGTCACCCTATCGCCGAACGACATTGAATTCGTGAACAGGATTCAACCCAAACAACCGAAACCAGGAGTCCCGCGCACTATCATCATAAAATTAAAAAATCGAGTCGTGAAGGACAACATTCTCGCGGGCGTACGGCGCTGTCATGGTATCACCCCAAGTGACATCGGAATGCAGGGAACTCAGCGAATCTTTATAAACGAACATTTAACGCTTGATAATAAGAACCTTTACAGGAAGTGTCGTGAACTAGCAATTGCCAATTCCTTTAAATATGTCTGGATAAGAAACTGTAAGATTTTTGTGCGAAGAGACGACAAGTCGCCAAAAATTGTAATAAACAAAGATTCAGATCTCGTAAAAATAAAGTGATTTGTCGTCTCTTTATTACAATACTCAGTAGTATTTGTACTCGATTCTCTCTCTTATTGGCCCTTTGGATAGGGATATTTTTACTTTGTCATAACACTTGCTCATTACGTCATTACTACACACTTATCATAGATATACCGCTAAAACACAATTTTTCTTCTGATTTACTCGTATGTGACATACTCTTTATACCCATAATAACAATGTCTACTAAATATTATAAAATAAACTTGCCTAATTTTCAAGATCAATTTATAAAATTAAACTCGCAGTCGGAAATCATTTTTAAGTCTACCCACAGTACAATTTGTTTATACTCGTTCTCTAATAATTCTTACAGTATGGTTGGTACGCATAAACAACTCATTATTCTAATTATAATAACTTTACTCGTATGTATTATTGTAACTATCGATTTGGGATCATCATGGATGTAAAATCACTACGTATTTTCTACCAAAACGTGAGAAGTCTACGCAATAAAACATTAGAATTTTATAGGAACTTACTAAGAAATGATTTTGATATATTATTAATTACTGAAACATGGTTATTGACAGGCATCTTGGATGGTGAAATATGTGACGCGCGTTATGATATTTTCCGATTAGATAGAAATTATGCACTGACTAACACTACAAGGGGCGGAGGTGTTATGATACTTATACGTAGGGAGTTGGAAGGTTTCCTACTGCCTAACAGTATTGTGACTCCTCCTACCGACATGATCTGGGTAACAATTCCGGCAAAATCACTTAACTCCGTACAAAAAAAGAACTTGCAGATAGCATTGGTTTATATTTCACCTGATTATAATACCTTACCACACTTTATTAGTGATGTAATCAGAAGCGTTAAATACGTTAACAGCTGTCATAAAAATGATAATTTTCTTGTTGTTGGGGATTTCAACTTGCCTAACATTGTATGGGTACCGCATATGGGTCCGTTGCAAATGAGACGGGGCCCAATTGAGACGCAGATCATAAGTCAGCAATTATTAGATGAATTTAATTTACTAGGATTAGAACAAAGTAATTATAGTAAAAACGCTTACGGAAATACTCTTGACCTAATATTTAGCAACTTTTCTGCATCAACTGAAGCTACTCAAATCTCACTTGTGAAAGTAGATACAGCGCACCCTCCATTACTAATAGATCCAGTTAATATTACTCTTACTCCGTTTAAAGAATGTTTCTCTACAAAATATAATTTTAAAAAAGGTAACTATAGCAAAATTATTAAATATTTAAATGAAGTCGATTGGAAATCTTTATTTAACTCATGCCATTCTGTTGACTGTGCTGTTGACTGCTTTTACAATGAACTAAATAAGTGTATTAAATCTTTTGTACCGCAGTGTACTAGTAGAAACAGTAATAGCTATCCTCTGTGGTACAATAAAGTCTTAACTCATGTTATTCGCGAAAAATCCAATGCACATGCTAAATGGAAACGTTTTAAAAATCATTTAGACTATAAAGAGTTCTCAATATTACGGGCTAGGGCAAAAAAAATGGAGGGAGAACTGTATGCTAACTTTATCACACATATTCAAGAAGATATTAAAGTTTGTCCAAAAAAAATATGGTCCTACGTAAAATTGATGAGAGGACAATCGAACTACCCTAAATCATTATCACTGGGTCCCTGTATTTATGATAACGGCTCTGACATTTGTAACGGCTTTAACACTTTTTTTAAGAGCGTTTTCGTGAAACCAGCCCCGAATTATAATTTATCTGAATTGAATCTGCCAGCTTGCAATGAAACTTATGCTATAAGCAAGGCTATTATATGCGAAAAAGAAATACATAGGCTACTCAAAGCCACAGACATTAATAAATCAGCGGGTACTGACAATATTCCTCCAATTTTTATACATAACTGCGCCAACTGCCTAGTGGAACCTCTTAAAATTATATTTCATAGATCCTTATCTGAGGGAACTTTCCCAGCCAAATGGAAAGAAGCTAACGTTGTACCAATACATAAAAAATCATCGAAATCAAAAATAGAAAACTATAGACCAATTTCTATCTTAAACACTTTTAGTAAAATTTTCGAAAAAATAGTTTACGATCAAATATACGCCTCTGTTGTCAACGGGGTTAGCCAAAATCAGCATGGATTTCTGAGACGCAGGTCTACAATCACTAACTTGGCAGAGTTCGTGCAGTTCATCCTTGAAAGTATGGAGGGTGGAGGACAGGTAGATGTGATCTACACTGACTTTGAAAAAGCATTTGATCGTGTGGATCACATCATCCTTCTCGCGAAGCTAGAGCAACTAGGCATCCATGGAGACCTTTTACGATGGGTGAAATCTTACCTTACGAATCGGGCACAGGCAGTGGTGGTCGGTGGCTTCAGGTCTAACTTTGTGGAAATTCCTTCTGGCATACCACAAGGGTCCCATTTAGGGCCTCTTTTATATAACGCATATATATTTGACATTTATAAATGTTTTGCATCTTGCAGTCATCTTTTATATGCAGATGATAAAAAGATTTTCTGTAAAATTAACAATGCTAACGACTCTTTAAACCTTCAAAATACCTTGAATACCTTAGCTAATTATTACTCTTTAAATAAAATATCTGTAAACGTACATAAATGTCAACAAATATCATTTACTCGCAAAACTAAGCCTTTTGATTTTACTTATAGCCTTAATAATTTGCCAATTGAAAAAGTTAACTTAATAAAAGACCTAGGAGTTATTCTAGATAACAAACTTTCTATGATCGAGCATGTAGACTACATTGCGGATAAGGCTTACAAAAACCTTGGATTTGTACTTCGTACCTGTAAACCCTTTTCAGACCTAGCTTGCATTAAAACAGTATACTACGCCTACGTCCGCAGCGTACTGGAGTACGCTAGCAGTATTTGGTCACCTCATTATATTATTCATAAACATAAAATTGAAAGAATTCAGAAAAAATTCACAAAACACCTTAATTACCGAAAACATATATTTTGTAATAGTTATAAAGATAATTGCGCATCTCACTCACTCATGACCTTGGAAGATAGACGTACGTTATTGGACAATATGCTTTTATATAATATACTAAATAATAACTTGGATTCTCCGAATTTACTAGCCTCCGTTAAATTTTGTGTACCAACTAGGCGAACGCGTCACACACCACTTCTTATGCTCCCTCATCTAAGCACTAATTACGCTACGAACGCGCCAATACATCGAATAAGTTCGGAATATAATAAGCGATTCTCGAGTTTAGACATTTTCAACTGTGGTAAAAATAAATTCAAAAAATCGACAGTGGACATTTTATTATCAAGATAAAATTGTATAGGTATTTGCACACACTCACTACATACATACGCAAACACACCCTCTCACACACACACACACACACACCCTCTTATGCATACACCCACATACATACATATTCATCACGGTCATACGCATTACTATTAAATCTCACACAATCATTATTTTATTTTAGGGTCTTGGACAATTTTTACTTTTTACTTACACAAAGTTGTAGGACTATGTTTTTATCTTTAGTGAAATATCAAGAGAAACCTATTATTGGCTGTTTCTATCATATTGTTTAATTAAGTCTACCTGTTTTACTTTTGTAGCTGTTGGTTTCTTCAATAAAATAAAATAAAATAAAATAAAATAAGACGTGGATTGTGAGGCCAAGCAAATATAAATCTCAGTTTCGATTGCTTATTATGAAAATAACAATAACACTTCCTAAAACAATAAATATGCTATTATTGCTAAACTTAAGGTCTTTGCCAACTACCTCGTATCATACGATGACCGTGCTATGATCGTAATTATCATGTACGGAAATAAAGATTTGCTAAAGTGCGGATCGGTCTAGTCTAGTGGGGTTCTTATATCCAACGTACGGACATCCGTAGGTCGGTCGTCATAGCAACGTTGTTTATTCAACACAAAACCACCTACCATCTCATGAGTAGATATACCATTTCAAACAAAAATGAGTATTCCCTTTCAAACAAAAAAAATCGAAATCGGCCTACTATATTGACGAAGTAATCGGTGAACATAACTATATAAACATACCAGAGTTGGCCACTTGCTCATACGACGAACGAACGAACGAACTACATAAAAAAAATACATACAGTAGAACCTCCTCCTTTCTTGAAATCGGTTAAAAAATCTGGCACGTTTCGGTAATAGCACGGTCACGGTATAATCGGCAAAGACCCTAAAGCCCGTCACACACGTAGCTATAATATACTCGTATATGCTGCGTGTGCGGTAACTTGAATATTTGTATAGAAAATATATCGTAATATGCCTTGCTATAATTTATAGTAATATAATATAAATATATTATAGCTACGTGTGTGACGGGCTTAAATCGTAACTAACATGCAAGGTATTTTTGAAACACCAACCTTAGCACCTTCACGGAATTCATATCACTCACGACTCCTAGTCGGTTTTCTTCGCCTTGGCTTTAGTCTTCCCTGCTTTGGCCGGTTTAGAGGGGTAGATCACGAACAGAGACAATTGAATTGCGCAGAGGACGAACGCAACTGTGTTTTGAAGCTGAAAGTAAAAGAAGTAGTACCTATTTCAAGTAGGTTAGGTTAAAAGTCGTTAGGCCATGCCAGGACCTTAAGGCGGCCTTGTTTGGAGAATCTGGGTAAGGTCTAGCTTGGGGTGCTAAAATAAATGCGAGTCTTTCCTTAAAGAAGAACATATAAATGGTCTGTAGTTATATTTTAAGTTAAGTGAATAGTAGTGGCAATTCGGAGTATCGCAAAAGCTAAACTTAACTAACCAAAAATGTTGCCGTCCCTTTCATAGCGATTGGAATAAAAAGGATGGCATTCATTTTAGTTAGTTTAGTTTAGCTTTTGCGACACTCCAAAATGCTACTAGTATCTAATGACTGTTTGTTTTGCTAAGAAATAAAAATAAAATAAAATTTTCGATTTAAGTAGGTACTAACTTTTTTCTCATGTGTCTTTCATTGTTTTTCGGGTTCGAATCCCGTCGAAGCCGTAAACTTTTAATAAGATTTTTCATGTTTAAAGCATTGGTTTCACTTACGACAAGGAATTTGTTCCTCAGAATGATCCCGTAGAGCAGCCACATGAAGGTGACGACGGTGCCGGAGAATATCATGGGGAACGGCAGCCCTTGTGTGCTCTTGTTCTTTATTATATCTTTCTGTAAATTTAATGTTACACACATTGAGATGTATTAAAGAGTCACAATCTAATACCTAGCGGACAACACACAAAAAATGTGCGTGCAAATTCAATGTTCTACAATGACATTTGACATTTGAATGTGGACGTTATGTCGTTTGTTTTAATGTTCAATGTCGCTTGTACGCAAAAAAGAAAAACTCTGCGCACTACGTAGCGTACGCCGAGTTTTGGCGTTTACATTTGATTTGTCTGATTGTGGCTCTATAATACATCTCAATGGTTACACATAAAGAAATTTATTGTATGACAACCTCTGTGGCGCAGTGGGCGAATGCCCGCCTGAGACGCAGAGTTAGCGGGTTCGATCCCCGCTGCGGGACAAATGTTTGCATGTTCTGCAGATATTTGCTTATATCATGGATAAACACAGGATACTCTTGATCCCGGTATCCCCACGGGAACGGCAACTATTCACCGCGGGTAACACCGTGGGGCGCAGCTAGTTAAATCATATTTCTGATTTAGTTATGGGCAGTTCAGATTTAGATAAGATAATTGATAAGTGTTTGCTAGCACTAAAGCAAACATACGCAATAGTAATCGATTATTACACCTCAACGTATTAGCAACCTTGAAGTCTACACTGCCGTGCATACACCTAGGCTAGATTAAATCTTCAACATCGGTAATGATAATTATATTCATTGTAGCACACTTAAATTAATTTGAACTTTGAGCCAAAAAAACAATTCAATTGAACGGGTTTCTATGTTACTATTTTTATTTGATGACGTAACTAAATTAGCAATGATTTCGTTGACATTGGTTAAGTTTTGTTGCTCAAAAAACATGTTTTTTTTCCTATAACGTGTATTGACAGACAAGGGGGCTTAAAAAGGCCGTTATTGCATTATCTTTCTTATTTCATATTAAGAATACGGTGCTAAATAATTGTTCGGTTCGAATTTAAAACAATGACGTGGCCATTTTAGCCCCCAAGGTCGATCAAAAGGTAAATACTTTACCTAGGTGTTGCAGTTATTAAATAATAATATAAACAATAAACATCACTTGCAGTTGAAGACAATGGCTAATAGATATTAGCCCCTATAAGCACAGAAATGATGTTTAAAACAGGGACTAAAACCCTTTCTGATTTTCGGTACCGGTTTGGATGAATTCAGGTTACCTCTACGGTTTACAGAACCTTTACTGGGATAACCTATTCAGTGAGTAATAGGTTACCGCTAAATGTATTACCTTTTTATAAGTGTAACCATTACGGTTGTCCTCGAGTCAGAATCATAGCCGAAAAACAGAGAGAGATAAAAGATGCTAGAGTAGAAAGTGAAAGCGAGGCATCACAATGCTACGTTGCCGTTCCGCGGCACGTGTAATTTAGGTAATGTTTATTGGTTACCGGTATTTTGCAACCTATATCAAATTTTTCATTTTTATGCGTTTGGGTAATCATAACAGGTTACCGGTATTACTAAAAACGGTGGTATCTTAAAAATACCTGTATAAAAATACCGGTTTCAGTCCTTGGTTTAAAACAAGCACTCACCAGTCCGAACAGCGGCGAGGCGATCAGATAGAACATGAAGCCGGTGATGATGGTTCCCACGCGGTTCTCCACCAGCTTCGGATCCTCGTACTCCGTGTATGCGATGAAAGCTGCCGATACAGCACCAGCTATGCCCATCTGTCCCCACACCTAGACAAGAGGATTTTTCATTATTTCCCACGCGTGGGACCCGAAAATGTAGCCGATGTCCTTTCTCAAGGTCTAGTATATCTTTGTACCAAACATCAATGTCGGTTCAGTATTTCGGGGCGAAAGCGTCACAGACAGACAGTTACTTTCGCATTTATAATAATTAGTAGGGAAGTGGGGATGGTAGGGATTTTTTAACTTTAATTTGGTTTCAGAAAGACACATAATTTAATGCGATTGCAAACTTTTGGCAATATTAATAAAAAGTGAGCCACGTAAAATTAATGCCACTTGGTATCTGTTTAGTTGGCATTATAGATAGGAGTAAGTACCTACCCAAGTCATTGTCTTGTCTAGGATTCTTTTGCGAATGAATTCTTCCCTATAAATACATTCTAAATTCCAGTAAACCCTCACCTAGCGTGGGTAATACAATTATTTTAGAACTGATACAATATTAAATCTGTTCAATATTCCTTCTAGTACCTACTGCAAATAGTACCTAAGACAACTGATGACAAGGTGTAGCCTATGCCGGTTCCTATATCCAACTAACGGATGTCCGTAGGTCGGTCGTCATAGCAACGTTGTTATCTGACAAAAAGTCTCATACATTTTGTGTTTTATAAACAACGTTTTTATGATGACCGACCTACGGACATCCGTACGTTGGATATAGAAACCGGGGGTTAAAAAATAATAGACAAGGTAATTTCGCAGACGCTTACCTTGAACTTCTCCTCTGAGTAGTGATAGTAGATCATTACGTAGACAATACTGATAGCTATACCGAACAGGTTCACTTGAATCATGGCCGGGTCGCGGAGAATATACCCGTATTTCAAGTTGAGAACTCCCCTGTGAAGTATAATAATAATAAATATCCTTGGACATTCCACACAGCGTCATCTAATCCCAAGCTAAGCAATTTAATGCTTGTGTATGGTAACCAGATGACTGATAAACAACATAGATATTTTTTTTCAGACTCAAGCTACGCATTCACTGCATCTGAAAGTACGGAGCGTAAAGATTTGTATGGAACAGCCTGCATTGGATCAGCGGCATATCTGCGTACCTAAGAGCAGATAAAGAGATCTAAATTCGTACGCTGCGTGCGCACCGATTCCTAAACAGTGGACGCGTTGCTTTATGAGGATAGATACACACAGCTCATAGTTACATAACAAGGTCATTTTTCTCACTTTTAAATGATATAGCATCGTTCAGGAAAACGGAACAGGCTCCAGCAGCTTCAATAACACGACAATAGGCTTTGTCTTTCTCGCGCGTGTGTCGCGTATGGAACAAGCAGTAGAATCCTCTAGTTTTAAGGACTTTACGTTTCAATGTCTTCTATAATTTATGATCTTATAATGGAATTTTGAGTTAGAAATTATTTTTTGAACTTTATAGATTCAAGAATTGAAGTGTGTAGAATCTGAGGTTTGTCTTTCCATCATCTGACATATCTGTTTCAACGTTCTTTTCACTACTTATACCTTTATAGGAAAGTAAAGAGTAAACAAAGAATTGCTTACATAATAATACCGCCAAGGAAGGGCAGAATGCCAATATTCCTGGTGTTCCCCTGCTTGTAGATGTCCCAGCATATAAACGCGCCGGAGCCCATCTGGGCCATGGTGACGATGGCGGCCACCGTGCCCACAATCTCCTTGTACGGCTGGAGTACATCTGCTAACGCGTCCATTTTCGCTTAGATTAAGTTCTCTGTAAATAAATAAGTGAAAAAAATACCGATTTAAATTTCGCGAGAGATAAATTCAAATTCAAATTCAAATTCAAATTCAAATTCAAATTCAAATTCAAATTCAAATTCAAATTCAAATTCAAATTCAAATTCAATATTTGTTATATTTGATAAATAAAATTGTCTGCACTCGCGAGGTGCGTTTCTGTTCATTAACTCTGAAGATCTTCGTCAGATCGTCCTATGGAGAAAATACATTAAAAAAAAACATACAATGATTAGGGATGAAAAATCTTGGGATGAACCAAGAAGCACTCATAGAACCTCCTCTTTTTCTTTTTCGAAATCGGCTTAAAACGTTGCTACGCCCATGCTGTCACTTATGGAATGCTACGAGTACCTTCAAATGTGAGCATGTATCAAATACGTAATTAGTCATGTCAGCCTCTGACTACACTATTAGAAATTAATATGGAAAGGATCTTAATGCTTAAATCTGGGATAATGTCTGACATGCCATAAAAATACAGTCGTGATTATGATTCAAGTTATCCCGAATAAATCATTTATTTACAAAAACTATACTACATATTTACATAACTGTACAAAATAAAATTAGAACCAGTTGTGACACCTAATTTATTTTTATTATTATTACATTACTGGGCTTAACCGAGCCACCAACTGATAATGATAACCTCAGTGTATTCTAAGGTGAGATAACATAATACACGTAAATGAGTTATGAATACACAATAGGATAAGTAAAGCAATATACATTTAATGATACATTTAAATAGAGTAGAAAGTAACACGCTAGTTACCTTGAATTGAAACCACGACAGATACGAGAACATGACGAAGTTAGATTATTAAAAATATTTCAAGGTCCTTGTGCTAATTAGCTGCACGACACATAGGTACTTATTTATTACCTACTAAATAGCTAATTCTTTTATTTTAATATTCTTAAATTGATTATGTTAAACGACTTGTATACTAACTTCTTCGTTAGTAATCTCTGGAAAAACTGATCAGATTGTGAAAATTATTTCATTTAATCTCAGTAGTTGAATAAAACTGATATAAGTTTTCTATTTAGTTTATTGCTAGACAAGAATGATAATGTATTGTTTATTACTTATTTAATTTTAGATTAGGTAGGCATGTCCTGCAATTATCAGCAGCTCGTCTAACCCATCTAGACCATGGTAGAAGCCTTCAAAAATAATGAAAAGTAATTACACTTTTAGTTTTGCCGGAAATCGAGATAAACCGTTTTTTACCCTTAAAAGCTCACCCCCATCCCCTTCCCGACCTCAGATCGCCCGTAAATTATTTTTCCTTTAATTTATAGAGTAATCTCCTCCATTTCCAATGGGTTTCATCCTACTGTAATTTAATTTTGTTTCAAAAGCTATCGACATTGGTCTTATCTGACCTAGTAGGTACGCAAATAAACAATTGCAGAGCCTAAATAAATAAATAAAATCACTAGTATCTTTACTACCAAGAACCCGCATCCATAAATCAACAAATCTGCGCGTGTTCAAAACAACTTGACACCTTTATGGGGTCAGTCATAAATAGTTGCTTCCTCGTGTTTATTGCAAATGATTTGTGATGCGATGATTGTTCATGCGTCACACACACACCCACCGACGAGAGCAGCAAGCAGAGCTAAAGTCATAGACGTAATTGTAATACAAGGACTTATTGTGGTTGTAAGGAGGAAGTGTAAGGTTGCAAATAACATGTTTTGCACAGTCACATTATGTAATGGCTTAACAGTTATGTACAGTTACTGTAGTTGTGGGAAACCTTTACTGCCAAGTCTTCCAAAGGAGGGTGTGCCGCGCCTTTGCTCATTCTGAACAGGTACCAGATAACGTCCGTCGCTGGAACTCAACGTCCTTAGACAGGACTGCAAGAATGACAAATGAAGGATGGTCTATGTCCAGCAGTATGAGAAGTCTGCATGCATGTCTGCATGGAATTTACATTTTAATTATACTAAAAAGTTGAAGGAAGGCGAGGAAGGGGAAGATAATATGAGCTTTAAAGAAGTCAAAGAGATTGCATTGAAAAGGAGTAGGTCCATGAAGGAAATTGCATCATTGCACAGACAAGAGCCAAGCTCTTCAATTTTATATTGTACCTACCTACCTACTATCTACTATTTTTGTCTTCATCGTCACCAGCCATTTTGTACGCATTGCTGGGCATAGCATCTGCTTCGTGCAACCCTCTGTCTTGTGGGTGGGTGTCCGTGACCCATTGAGTCGGGTATTTTGTCTTAATGACAAAAAATATTAAATACCTAGCAGGTACCTGTAAGTCTTTTACCTGTTTCCAGAGATAGGTACCTATAGGTAGGTAGGTACATAGGCATAGATTATGATTCAGCAATATACCTAAGGCACTTACTAATAATAGAGAGCTACTATCAACATGCTATATTTGATAGGACCATAAACTTTGATATAATAGGTAGGTAGGTACTAATCATCTAATAATGTTAGTAAGCAGGTAACTACCTCAATAAGTTGTTTTTTTTTTTCGTAAAGCCTTTTTTTGTTATTCCTACTAAGTCTTATCATTTACCCAACTGTATGATGTAATCATGGGTACTTATTAAATATTATGATCCACAATGGTAACGTAATGTAATGATGATAAGCAGTTATATTTAAATTTTTATTTTTTTTATTTTGTACTTAGTTATTTTATTTGTATCATTCCCTCCTGTGCAATGCTCTCCACAGAAAAGAGTTAGTGTTAGTTTTAAGAATTTTTTTTTAAATCAATGACCAACAGTACCTATACCTAGTATCTAAAATCAAAGACGATAATAAGGTCTAAAATAATCTTTGCTATAAGTAATAATAAATAATAATAATAATAAATATCCCTGGACATTCCACACAGCGTCATCTAGTCCCAAGCTAAGCAATTTAGTGCTTGTGTTATGGTAACCAGATGACTGATATATTACATAGATTTTTTTTTTGTAAATACATACATACATACATAGAAAAACAACCAGACCCGGAACAAATATCTGCAGAACATGCAAACATTTGTCTTACGACGGAGATCGAACCCACAACCTCCGCGTCTCAGGCAGGCTTTCGCCCACTGTGCCACAGAGGTCGTCAATACCGAGTGCAATAACATTTTTACCCAGGTTAGATTAACACAATTTGATTTATAATCAAATCTTATGTTCCTGGTAGGAAATAGAGCTGATAGAAGATCAATTTGTTCTTTTGGCAAAACCAAAATTTTAAAAATTATGATAATCGTTTGTTCGTTCGTATGAGCAAGTGGCCAACTCTGGTGACGGAGTTTTTATATAATAATATAAATGATATACTTATTGTAATTAGCTAAGTGTCAAATGATTTATCCAAGAATGCGATCGAGTGAGCGAAGCGAACGAAGACGAAGATCTTAGTGGTAACTTGCTCCGATGAATAATGTTCAAGTTGGATACCAACTATAATTAATCTTACTTTGATAAAGGTAGGTACTAGACTAGATGAGAGATCTCTACGAATATAAAAATGTTTATTCGTGAGTGATGATGACTGCTAAGATGAGAAAAGAGCATGGTTGAAATGAGGAGTCAGCTGATATTGATAACCCTAATAACTTCAATAGGTAAGTATCACTTACCCTTTCAAATTCACAAGTAGTCGTTTTTATGTAGGTAAATAAACTGCGAAGCTGGCACAAATAACACGTCGTCACCACCAAGTCACCACTACCACTTCGCAAAGAGCATGTAATAGTACCACTTCGCTCCGATATCCGAATCAAATCAAATCAAAGCACTATTTTCCGTAAAAAAAAGTATACTCTTCTCTGCTAAACTCACGCCGGTGTGTGTGTTTCCAGCTGCGACAAAGAAAACACCCAGACCAGACTCGAGACAAATATTTGCAGAACGTTTACTAATAGGTATAATAAGTCGCGTAACGGCAGTGTTGCCAGTGACAGGTAGTGAAATATAACATGAGACAGGTCAAAAAGTAACATTTTCACTAGGAAAGTTACATTACCTTCAGTTTTGTATGACAAACTTTTACAATATTTGGAAAATGTTTTGAAGATAAAAGCAACGTGGTTTTGCCTAGGGTCGGTTTTTACATTGCGCGGAACAATGCGAGCGAAGCGAGCAAAATTTTTTTGAAGAAAAAAGCGACGTGA
This sequence comes from Xanthorhoe designata, assembly GCA_963582015.1. Classification (NCBI taxonomy): domain Eukaryota; kingdom Metazoa; phylum Arthropoda; class Insecta; order Lepidoptera; family Geometridae; genus Xanthorhoe; species Xanthorhoe designata. Next base: position 12,627,519 of record OY757036.1, read on the forward strand.
CTTTTGATATTGTGTATGGTCGGGTCGGTTAATATTCAGCCAGATCGATGCGAGCGGTGCGAGCGAAGCGAGCAAAATTTTTTGAAGAAAATTTTTTCGCAATGTATCTACTAAAGCTGATAAAACGCGTGCTAATCGAGCTTTGAACCAAGCAAGCGGAGCGAAGAATTATAATAAATACAAGTGACAACATTAAAAAAGTTATTAAACCGACTTCAATTTAGTAAGTAGAGAGCAATTTTCTGCTCTCTTGAGGTAAATTTTGTGCATTACTCTGAAGATCCTCATCAGATCTTTAAAAATTTTTGGGACTACCTCGACTACTTTTGTATTTCTTTGCTTGCCGCGATCGACTGGACTCATAGCAGCGATTGACTGGTCGATCGGGATCGACCACCCCTGCACTATATAAGTACCTACCTACACTCCACTTATATGCTTTTTAAAATCACAAAAACTAAATACATTTACACTTTATGGTTCATTGATTAAATTGACTGCATGAAATCAGCACGTTAGAATATAAATACAATTGAGAACTTAGCATCCTATTAATAAATTTTAACTGCGTTTACCTTTACTTTGTCATCTTACTTACTTACCTACTTACTTATTAAATATGAAAACCGTCATCATAATAATGAATGGAGACAGGGTAGCTAATTTGAACTGGTAGTTAAAGTTTATTTTGAATGACCTAAAAGTAACACAAAAGTAACATATTGAGTCGTGTAACATGGAGGTAACATGAGAGGGTCAAAAGTAACGTAAAATGTTACAAAAGTTACATTCTGGCAACGCTGCGTAACGGGGACCGCAACGCGTTTTAGCACCCGCTGCGCCAACAGAGGTCTGGGTGCCTGGATCACTATCGATCGGTACCTACTTAGGCATCTCTTTTGTTTACACGGAATGCATTTGGAATGCATAACTATTGTAGGTACGTTTCGTGAGCGAGAAAATAGCAGACAGACAGTTAATAGCTTGCCTGCCGAGGAAATAGGACTAAATCTTAGAAAATTATTTATTTTCTTTTTTAAACTTTCGCGATCAGAACACATTATTAAACAATTACACAATGTATTTTAGTCCTTCAGAGCAAATAAATATAATATTTGAACGGTAGACGATTACCCATAATTTCATCAAAAGTTTTTCAGTGGGATCTCTGGGATGACAGTGACTTTGATTGATACTTGACCCTAACGTTTCCCATAAATAGAGCTAAGTGTCTGTTTGTATAGGTAGAATACCCGCCCATCCCTTCCCTTGCCATGCCTTCAAAAAACGAACAAACAAAATAGAAAATAAAATAGTCTATGGTACGCCCTGGTTCGGTTCGGTTGTCATTTTCTGATTTTCTTGAAGATTTTTTCGATTTCATGAATTTCCATCGTTCTATTTTGGGACAAATGACTGATTACAGTTATTTAGAATAACCGTGTTAGATTCACATTGTTTTATCATGCATTGCACGACCGAGCACGAGGCGACGCTATGTTAGAGTTATTGAGTGTTGAAGGTTTATTCCTAAGGGTTTGAAAGACACTGGTGGGTAATATGCAATGGAAATGCAAGGGTTGGAAAGGGCGCTGGCTGTTTGCACTGCTGGTGCTCGTGCTCTGCGCCCTGGCAGCCGCGCAAAAGATCGGTGACCCGTACAAAATATTAGGTATCCATAGACGGGCGAGCTTGCCTGAAATCCGCAAAGCTTACAGGCAGTTGGCTAAAGAATGGTGAGTACCAGAGAATGATGCTTCAGTACCATGCATTACTGTCCACACATACCACAAAGAATGTAAGATGTAAACAAATGTTGTACATTACTGATTATCAGTTGTATTAAAAGTAATAAAGTAAACTTTACTATTCCAGGCATCCAGACAAAAGTGAGGATCCAAATGCAGAAACTCGTTTTGTTGAAATAAAGCAGGCATATGAGCTGCTCTTGGACACAGAGAGGCGGCAAGCATATGACTTGTATGGTATCACTAATGAAGATGACCATTTGTACAAACCAAGACATGACTACAGCCAATATGCTAGATTTAGGTAAGTTTCTAAAGCATTATATTTTTAACCTACTTAAAATAATATTACTTTCACTGATGTTTTCATGATTATGTGCTTCAAAATTTCAATATAATTGCGATAGCAAAACTGAAGCAGGAGAGTTCGAAAATTCAGACACACCATTGTACAGAAAATTACCAAGCACCAGTTGCTGAAGTAGTTTCAATTTATGAAATGAAAATAAAACATGATCACAACTATATTCCCACTCAAGGTGTGATAGACATATTCTTTCAGTTATTTTAGGCATATTAGATGCTTTGAAGATGTCTTTGAGAAAACATGGCATCCTGTATGTTTTGAATTGCATTTGGTGAGCTCATTACTCTCATTTTATGGTATGTGTGATTCACATGCTCATGTAAACAATGTGAGTCATTTCGTGCAAGCCTGGGATGCCAGAACCACTATTTTACTTGGACTGCTCTCAAATAGAATAACAATACATTCTTAGAAATTAATTTATCAATACTATGAACAATTTGTATGTTAAAGGAATATACTCGCGTTGTTGTAGGTATGTGCTGACAGCTTCGCTTGGTAGGCTAGGTACTTGTTTTATTAATTTGTTATGTGGTTTTAGCCAAATCTATTCAGTACTTTTAGTAAGTAAGTAAACTTTTTAGTTACTTAGTACTTTTAGTGTGAAAGAATAACAAACCAATAAATAAACACCATTTTAAAGTATATTAAACATTATATTGTTTTTATTTCAGCAATGACCCCTTTGAGGAGTTCTTTGGAACACACTTCAGAACTCAGGACCAAGACATAACCTTATTCCATAAATTGAGTGTCACTGCTCGGTAAGTGTAGTAGCTAGACTGAAAAGAAATTATAATTTTCTTTGTTCATGTTATATCCATAAGAACCATTTACTTAATTTTAATAAAAAAATAATTAAATATGATCACAACTGTATCCCAGGGAGCAGTAGACATTTCTTTCAAATCTTTTTAATATGATTAAGCCTAAAAGGCTATGGACTTCAGGCATGGCCTAAACAGAGATAGTTGTAGAGAAGGAAAGAAGGTAGAATAAGCATAATAAGCATTAACATCTAAACAAGTAACCTTTTATCATATCTAGACACTTTGAAAACAACATAGTTGAGAAGAGCGTCCATACACCAGCCCTAGTCTTGTTCTACACCGATTGGTGTTTCGATTGCGTCCGCTCAGCTGCTGCTTGGCGCCGATTGGTCGAGGCATTGCAACCGCTCGGCGTTACCATGGCAACCGTGCATGCGGGACACGAAGCCAGCTTGGCGCGCCGAGTCGGAATACACGGCGTGCCTTGCTTGACATTTGTGCTGGACAAGCATATCTACACTTATAAAGAAAGTCTGCAGTCTATGCCGAAGATATTGGGTGAGTTACCATTTCACTAGCTTTGGTTTTGCCTGCTTGGTACCTATAAAAATATTTATTAAAAAAAAAACATGATATGATTTTTTGTAATTTGGAAATAGAATAACTTTTTGTCCCTTCAAGTGCTTTTAGAACTCTACTTAATCCAACCCAAGTTCTGTTCTGCAAGTTCAATTTGCATTGTGTTGTGTGACTCAGCCCTTGTCCAAATTTATCAGTAGTGCTATTGCTATCTAATTTTTTGTTACCAATCGTATTCTTGTTTCCGAAAATATGTTTTGCAAAATGATCCTTATTTCTTATCCCACAGAGTTCATGCGCTGGCGATTCCCTTACCGCATGGTGGCGAGCATCGGCGACGGGAATGCGGACTCCTTTGTGTCAGATTTCGAAGACAACAAAGTGAAAGCGCTCATATTCGAAGAACGGCCGACTATGCGGCTACGATACCTGATCACTGCATTCCATTACAGAGAGAGAGTTGCTTTTGGGTGAGTTGGTATAGTAGCTTTACCATGACAGAACTCTTTGAGCTGTATAAAAACTCGATCAACACCTAATTGTCCAATAAAAAAGTGTATAGTCTTGTATAGTGTATAATATTTTAGTGTCATGTCACATTTGCCTCATTTTTTCTTATTACTTTTACACTCAAGATTGTGCTCAAGTTTTATGGTAACTTTGACCTGTCTCTTCTCCAAAATGTCACCAATTTGATCCAAGTACATTCGCCTTGGATTACCGTTCCAGCTTTCCACCACCACCGAAAACCTTTCATACACTCATTTATAATACACAAAAATACACCTTTTACCAAATCTCGTATTTCTTTTGTCTGATGTAAAGGTAAAAGTACTAAATAATATCAAAACATTTTAATCCACAGATTTGTAGACATGACATCACACGAAACTCACAATGTGACGTCCCACTACAAGGTCCAAAGACATACTGACACGATGGTTCTACTGAAAGAAGACAGCACAGACCCAGCGGCGACTGTCAGCACAACAGAGATTCCCACGGAGACGCTCCGACAGCTGATAGAACCCAATCAGTTGCTGATTCTTCCCAGGCTTTCTTCTCAGGTACAGTCAAACTCAAAAAGTATTTATGCAGTAAGAAAATTTGGTAAAAATGGTTTCTTATTCTCTTTATTTCGGCTTCGCACGGCTTGTGCCACGCATTAAGCCACTACCATGTCATATTATAATTCAAGTCAGTAAAGACTCGCAAGGGATCGGAGAGAGTGGCGTGATAAAGAGGAGGCCTATACTCAGCAGTCGGTGGAAATGGGCTGAAATGATGATGATGATGATGATGAAAGATATCAAGTCAAAGTCAGTCAAAGACAGTAAAAATGTGGGTCTTTACTGAAGCATTACACGGACTTTTTGTGAGAACTTGAAAAGTAATTTTTACCGTCGGCGGCAGTAAAACTGTCAGATAACAGTAAAAATAGTACAGTAAAAAGGTATGTCCTTTTAACGTTAGTCAAAGGTATGTCCAAATACATACATAAGGCTCAACTCATACCAAAAGAGCGGCGAAGCGGAGCGCAATTTCAGTGTCATCTAAATTTCAACTTTATTTTCATTACTAATACTTATTAGCCTTAAGCTGCGTCCAAAGATTAAGCGGCAAGTGTGCGCGTGCTTTGATTGGACGATTGCCGCGCGCAAACATTGCTCAGTATCGTTCGTTTAGTTAGACATTCATCGGATTGTACTAACTAGAACGCGGCAGAATTGTTTCCTGGCCATGCCACGTGACGCTGTCGCGCTCTGCCGCATGTTTGGACGCACCTTTAGCCTTAATGAATAAATGAATAGAATAGTATCGTTCTCTATTTTATTTTATTTTATTTAATTTTTAAGGATTCCCAACACAGGGTTACACTGTACATGCATCAATTTATAGCCAAATATTAGAAATAAAAAAAAAACTAGTGCTCCCATAATTATAGGGTATCACAACACGCGTAAAAAAACCCATCTTAATTCTAAGTAGATAATTAGGTTATTATAAATTAAAAATTAAATTAAATTATTAGTAAATTAATTAATTAATTAAATTAATTATTATTAAATTATTAATTATTAGTATTTAGTCTTTCTTTAATTGTTTTATTTTAGCTGTAGGTTTTCCTAAAATTGTAAAAATAAAATAAATAAATAAATAAAATTAAAAGTTAATTTGAATATGGCATCACAGTAGTGACACACGTCTGCCGCATGTCGGATGAGTTGTGGGCACGGACGACCACCGAGTGGATCCCACAGGACAGGAAACGACTACGCGGCAGACCGCGGCGGCGGTGGAGAGACGAGCTTGACTCCTACTGTCCACAATGGACTACATTAGCTCATAATAGAGATGAATGGAGAGAAGGAAGGGAGGCCTTTGCCCTGCAGTGGGATGATCCAGGCTAATAATAATAATAATAATCACAGTAGTAATTATCGTTATCTAGAGCGTGTTGGAGCTAGTGTGCCCGGTGGAGTGGCGCGCGGCGCGGCGCCGCCTCTGCTGCGTGCTGGTGTGCGGCGGCGGCGCGGCGGGCGGGGCGGCGCGCGCGCGCATGCGCAGACACGCGGCCGCCGCGCCCCAGCGCGCGCACTACGCCTACCTCTACACGCACCGCCAGCCGGCCTTCCTGCGGGCCATCGCGCCCGGCGCCGGTGAGAACACCTGCATTTATTTATTTATTTAAGGACTGGCTGCGCCTCGCGGTGTTACCCGCGCTAGTTCCCGTTCCTGTGTGAATACCAGAATCAAAAGTAGCCTATGTGTTATTCCCGGTCATAAACTATGTATATTCCAAGTTTCAGCCAAATCCGTTCAGTAGTTTTAGCGTGAAAGAGTAACAAACACACTTACACACACACAAACTTTCACCTTTATAATATTAGTAGGATTAGTAGGATTAGTAGGATTCCCAACATAGGGTTACACTGTATGTACTATCACCCAAAGCACCGCTTCACCACCTTAAGGGTGCTTTTTCTGTGACGCAACTAGCAGTTTACAACGCTTTGCAACATTTGCATTATCGAACACCTATACTATAGGTGTTCGATTGTTGCAAAGCGTTGCTATAGGTCCTATAGCAACAAAGTATTTCGGTGCTTTGTTATAAAGTTTGAAGAACAAATAATAACAGTAAGTTTTTAACAATGGTAAAAGTCATCAAACAATTATTGCTTTTAGATGTTTATGACTCCGATTGTTCAAAATAAAAAGGGCAGGATCAGCTAGCTAACATCTTGCAAGCTAAACTGTTTCAAAATTGGTAAAGCGACACTTTTGGTACATGCATCAATTTTGATAGCCAATATTACAAAAAACTAGTGCTCCCATAATTAAAGGGTATCACAATTTATACTATCTCCTTCTTCCTGCCCTTATCCCACTATGTGACATAGTGGGTCGGCACAACATGTATTCTTCTTCCTGCCCTTATCCCACTATGTGGGGTCGGCACAACATGTATTCTTCTTCCTGCCCTTATCCCACTATGTGGGGTCGGCACAACATGTATTCTTCTTCCTGCCCTTATCCCACTATGTGGGGTCGGCACAACATTGTATTCTTCTTCCTGCCCTTATCCCACTATGTGGGGTCGGCACAACATGTATTATTCTTCCTGCCTTATCCCACTATGTGGGGTCGGCACAACATGTATTCTTCTTCTTCCATTTCCCTCTATCAGCCATTTCATTCCATTAAATAGTGATGATTAACCTTTATCATTATTTTGAACTGTATTTATTTTTAAAATTTATTGCTTTATAATTGTATATTTATGTGTTGTGACTTTGTGAGAGAATTAAATGAACAATTTGAATTTGATTTCCCATCAGGTTCGGACCCGTCATCCCTGGAGCACCGCGTAGTGGTCCTCTGGCGTCGCGAGCCCTCCCGCATCCAGTACGAGTGGCTCAACGTGTCGTGGCCGGTCTGCCCCGCGCCGCCCTGCGCCGAGGGCTCCACCGGGGAGGATGTACTCAGATACCAGGCTCAGCTGAACGAAACGCAGCGCGCGCTGGATGATCTTGTGAGAAGGCTGCTGAAGCCTACCGAGGTGCTGGCTTATGAAGCTCATGTACAGGTTAGTTACAGAAACTAAACTACTATATTTACATAACTGTACAAAATACAATTAGAACCAGTTGAGCCACCTAAGGATCGTTACAAACGATCTATAGGTAGCTCAACTGATCCAAACCACTGCCAGACGGAAGCGTGCCCAAGACACTGGCAGCATTGCCGCGCTGGATGGCAATGCTGATCTTTTGAGCCAAATAAGTGCCAGCCCTCGGTTAGTTGGAGATTCTGCCTTTAGTTGAGGAGGAAGAGATACTGTGTCAGGCAGCTCAATGAGACAAACACACAGCGGACGTTGAACCAGCTTGTGTAAAGGTTGCTGAAGCCTACGGAGGTGCTGGCTTATGAAGCTCATGTCCAGGTTAGTTGGAGAAGCCTTTAGTTGAGGGGGAATCAGGCAGCTCAATGAGACAAATACACAGCGGACGTTAGACCCTTGTATGGAGGTTGCTGAAGCCTACGGAGGTGCTGGCTTATGAAGCTCATGTACAGGTTAGTTGGTGTTTCTATTCCTTCCTTTAGTTGAGGGGAAGAGATACTGTGTCAGTCAGCTCAATGAGACAAACACACAGCGGTCGTTGGACCATTTTGTATGGAGGTTGCTGCTGGGTGCAGGTGGGGTCGGCACAACAGTTTTCTTCTTCCACTCACTCCTATCACGTCAACTCTGAATCCACTCCTCTTACATTCATATCCTCTTGAACACAGTCTGTTCTTAACTATTCTGTATAAGACATTATAATAGCACACGGGAAATTACTCACGTAAAATTATCGTCGATTTAGATACCGACAATGTTTCGATTCTTCCGGAGAATCTTCATCTGGGTATGAGTGTGGTCACTCCTCGCGGTCGGTTCTGTATAATGTGATTATTATCCCCAGGAGCTATCAGACGAGGGCGCGGTGGGCGCGCTGTGGGCGGGCGCAGCACGACTCTGCCAGTGGGCGGAAGCGCTCGCTCGCTCTCACCACGCGCTGTCGGCCGCGTCCGTGCTCGCCACCGTCGCACTCGTGCTAGCAGCCGGCTACCTCATGGCTTACCTCATGTAAGGCTTCTCATGTAAAGTTGAAATTCGTATGACACTGAAACTGCGCTCCGCTTCGCTGCTCTTCGCCGCACTTTTGGTGTGAGTTGAGCCGAAGGAACATGTTTCTCTTTCACGCGAAAACTACTGAACGGATTTGGCTGAAATTTTGAATATACATAGTTTATGACCGGGAATAACACATAGGCTTTTGATCCCGGTATTCCCACGGGAACGAGAACTACGGGTAACATCGCGGGGCGCAGCTGGTAGCCATAACGTCATCAAACTCTATTTGCAGACGAGTCGAAGAAGAGACGGTGCAGCGGCAGAAAGAGGAGAGAAAGAAGCAGAACGGGATGAACAAACGCAATAACAACGAGCCGCAGCCTGAGATGCGCTTGCACGAACTACGAGCTGAGAAATACAATGGATTAGTCAGGTAACTACATAAACTAAATAGTTTCGTTTTAATCAAAGACGTTTAATATCAAGAAGACAGACAAAGGCCATACACAAAATCGTAACCCTGAAAATGGCCTATCTATCGCGGGCCTTGAGCGTGGAAACCGAATCCAGAAATTCCGTAACGAAAATAACCTAACACCCCCCACTCCGAAAAAATGCTATGCAATAGCTTTACCGCGGCAGTCTCCGAGTGCCACACGTCTTTTATTTCATAAATCATTAGACGTTTCTAAACTTTCAACTAAGTTATAGCTAAATACGTTGATGCATCTTGCCACTTTCACTCGCGTATTTTGGTCATTATTAGATTGATTGGCGACTTAAATGTGTTTATCGATTTGTTGCAGACTTTTGAAGCCCGGATGTCGAACGATCGTGCTTTTAGTCGATATGCAGAGTCGCGTGGTGTTACTTTCCAAATTCCACAAGGTTGTGTGGCCTTATCGCAAGTAAGTGAACTCTAACAATGTAAAGCCATAACCCATGAATGGCGTCAGTCACTAGCTTTACTGAAGCGCTCGTGGCGAAGCTTGCTAAGACGTTCTTGATAGATAGTCGAAGTTAAGCAACGTTCTGAGCGGTCACTACTTGGATGGGTGACCGCAAGTGGCATTTTCATCTGAGCGCTTCCGTGCTTCGGAGGGCACGTTAAATTGTCGGTCCCGGCTTTTAAAGTCGTTAAGCCACGACGGAGGCCTTCAGGCGGCCTAAAAACTACCGCTCCGTATCAGAAGGTCTTTCAAGGAAAATGACGTAGTTCACAGAACGTCGATATATTAAAACGTCTATATGGTGGCAATGTCTTGAGTGGCACAACGACTTACTAGTAAAACGTCCAAAATGTAAAATTGACACGATTATGAAGTACATGTATCAACATTATGTATTAGCTCTTTTTTTCACGACGAAAAAAAAATGAGTTTATTTATTTATTTATACAAAAATACACATGGACTTACAGAATAATCCAAGTCGTCCAAATGTTATAGAAAGTCATTAATGTTAATAAATAGTTAAGATAAACACATTAAAAATTGAAAATAAACATGCAGTGAAATGTCAAAAATTATAAAAGATATTATATAAATGTCAAAGATTAGATTTCAATTAAATTAAAAAATAAATATAACATGCGATAAAATTTAACAGCATTGTCAACGAAAAAGAGTTGGCCACTTGCTCGTACTACGATTGTAATATGATCTGTTCCAGGAACAAGACCCTTCTGTTCGCGTACCTGATGGTGGAGCGCAACCTCAGCTGGTTCCGGCTGGTGCTGCAGCTGTCGCTGGGCGGCGGGGAGCTGCGGCTCAACGCCAGGAACTGCGTGGGCACCGTGCTCGCGCTCAACCCGCACAGGAAGTACTTCTGCATATACCACGCCAAGCATCCCGAGTGCGCTAAACCACACAAGGTGAGCTTTCGATCATTTTCATTTTTTGGATAATGAAGAATGCCTACTGGTGAGAAAAACCAGGGGTGTGCGCTACCTGACACGGCAACGACAAACAAGCTCTTATAGTTAAGGAACTGATCGCAGCTGAAACTTGGAGAAAAATAAAAAAAATCAAATGGGTTCGTTCGTTCGTATGAGCAAGTGGCGAACTCTGGTGACGGAGTTTTTAGGCCGCCTAAAGACCTCCGTCATGGCTTAACGACTTTAAAAGCCGGGACCGACAATTTAACGTGCCCTCCGTTCGTTTGTTCGTCGTATGAGCAAGTGGCCAACTCTGGTGACGGAGTTTTTAGGCCGCCTAAAGGCCTCCGTCATGGCTTAACGACTTTAAAAGCCGGGACCGACAATTTAACGTGCCCTCCGAAGCACGGAAGCGCTGAGATGAAGCGCGACCCCTATGTTCGGCCCGGTAACGATATATTGCTCTAACTGTGCGTATATTTTGTAGCGAATGTCCCGCATGACTCGTTCTCTGGGCGCTGGCGGGGTCGTTGACCCCGAGGCCGGCGCCTTCATCGGCTTCCACACAGAGGCAGACTCCTCGCAAGACGAGGGCAGGGACCCGTCCCCACTGCTGCAAGGTAACCTGCGTTATAACTCTATACCTCTATACCAATTACTTACTCTTACTTACTCTTCTTCTTCTTTATTTTGGCTTCGCCGGCTTTTGCCACGCGTTTAGCCACTACCATGTGTATATATTTTCGTTTCGTCGGTTTAGTCAAGGTCGAGTCAAAGTCATAGTCAGCGTCAGTAAAGATGTGGGTTCTTTACTGCAGTTTTTTACATGGACTTTTTGAGAGAACTCGAAATGCAATGATATACAGTTTTGTTTCACTTGCCTACACTTATGTCTTATACTTACTCTTAGGCCGTTTGTCCCCGCCGCCGTCACCGGAACGTCAACGAGAACGAGATGACGGCTCCGTAGTACTGATACATAGACTAATTATAGCCGCGTGTCCACCGCAAGGCCGTCACGTCATCTTAAACTCGGCCCGAAATAATATCGGTCACGCACGTCCCGGTGACGGCGGCGGTGGACAAACGGCCTTACTTGCTTACTCGCCCGCGGCTTCGCTTGCGTGGTACCTACCTTGATAAAATATAGCCTATGTTCATTCAGAAAGTCTATGCTACACATCGGTAAAAGAATTTTTTAAATTGGATGAGTAGTTTCAGATATGATGCCATGTATAACTGATTATTCCTGTTTTTGTATCTATTCCAGAGAACCTTCTAGACGGGCTCGACAACTGGCTGGACCGCCTGTTCGAGGGCAGCACACATCGCTACTACATCAACTACTGGCCCGACATGACCACCAAGTGAACACGGTACTATTCAACTTGTTTTAACATGTGACATTCACAGTGCAACTTTACACCAGCGTCGGTCATTGATTTGTAAATTTGCAATATTTTTTGACGAGAATTGTTTGTTACGTTCGAAGGTTTGTTGACGATATAATCTTGTTATTGATAGGTGCTAGGCGCGGTTTATGATTTGTTTGTTATAAATTGTCGTTACAATAACCGACGTGTCCGCGCACCCCGGCGGTTTACGAGGTAGAATTTTTCAGGATAATTGAAACCGGACGTGAAATCTGTCATAATCCCCTGAAGCAAACCCTCAGTCAGTTCGCGACAGCGATAAATGTTTCTTTGCTTCGAAATAGCTAATTGTACAATTATCGCTGTCGCAACATACGCAATCAGCCTGCCGCCACTAGTTGGCTTGTCGCGAGATAAAAATGTGTCGCAATCGTTAAATTGACAAAATGACAGTAAAACTCGACAAAACTGTCATTGAGACAAGTTAGCCAATCACCTAACCGTTCTAGGTAGTTCCTACAAAATTGAGAAAAACTTAAATTTAAAATGTAGAAGTGCGACTATGAATATCTAAGTAGATAAATTGTTTTTCTTTGCGCTCCTTAATGTTTCCATTTCAATGTTTCGTCCTTAAATAATTTATAAATAGAATGTCTTGCCTTGCTACGTCTTACAAAATCTGTTATTTTGTTCTGTCTTTTATGTTCTCTGTAGCTCAAATTGCTGCTGTTGCCATCTCTTTTTATAAACATCAGAGTGAAGAAAATGTATTCTAAAGTTTTGCTAAATTGACAGGATTTTATGAGATAGACTAATGTTGATTGACGGTAATGTTAAGTTATGTTTTGGTGTTTTACTTTACGAAAATGTCGGTGTGTTCCTATGATTTATTAGTTCATAAGATATTGACAGTCGATGTGGGCGGTAATGGGATCCTAAAATTACTTATAATTAATTTTAAAAGATCAAAATCATTAGTCACGGTCTTCTGTTAAGTTGCTAACGGTCTAGTGGTAAATAAATCGTTGGACGCGCCCTTATTCATTCAATATTTTTACATATTACTTCCAAAAGCATTTGATTGTATGAAACAGCTCTTCCCTATAACCAATTATATTATTTGAAATGGACTTGAAGATTTCTTTAGCGCATTTCAATCTGCTGCCGCTCTCTTACCGATTGGCATGAAAGTGGCAAGAAAAAAAATATAAAACCTTGTTTAAAAGGTAGATCACATTATAAAACATATGCAAACGGGTATTTATCACGAATTTTACCTTTAATATTCGCCCGACGTTTCGACCGGATTGCACCAGCCGTGGTCGCGGGAAGACTGAAGTATTGGAGGTACCGCCACAGCAAAGCGAAAGCGTTTATTCAACTACCCTCACTTGATCTTCATAAATGTCAATTAGGGCCGGTTCACACTAGGACAACACACTACACTAACAGTGTCCACATACTGAGTTGATCTCACATGACGAGTACACTTTGCAATCACTGGATTCCACGAGGAAGAGAGTCTGAAGCCGTCTTCACGATTAAAATTAGGATACTTCTTAATCTCAATCGCTTCCCGAACCATTCTCTTGTAATAATGCTTCTCGTTGGCAAGGATTTTTGGATTGTGCAATTCCATCCAGTGATTGGGTCCTGAGTCTACTATATGCTCCGCTATAGCAGACTTGTTTATTTGCCGATTTTTGACCGCTGCTATATGTTCCTTGACACGTTCAGCGACTGTACGCTTCGTTTGGCCTATATAGGAACGGCCGCAGCTGCAATCGATTTTATAAACACCAGGAACTTGGAAAGGTACCACATCCTTCGGTGTACGCAGACGCTTAGCCACTTTGTTAAAAGGAGTATAAATCGACTTTATTGAAAACTTCTTGAAAAGGTTCCCAATTTTGTCCGTAACCCCCTTCACATAAGGCATGAACGCTGGCTGTCTAGTTACATCACTGTGTTTTAGTTTGCGTCTGCTATCTGGATGCCATCCATTAGTCTTGTAACCATTTCGTTTTAGAACCTCCTGAACATGTTCCAGCTCTCCGGGTAGATGTTCAGGGTCACAGAGGTCGTAGGCTCTGTTCATAAGTGAGGATACTACTGACTGGAGATGTGTCATGGACGCATTTCAAGATTGTGTTCGTTTTGACATTATTGGATTGAGTTTGTGTTATAAAACTTATAAATTATGCTAGGTGGCTTGTAATGTTTTAGGCTCGACGAGTTTTGTTGGAAATCTCCTAAACTTAGATTTTAAGGGACTTTAGTGCCTATGACGGTGGTAACTGGATCCCAATTTAGCTGTAGCATAGGTATAGATAAACTAGGCTACAGTTCATCAACACATTTAACTTAACCCAATAGGGAACAAATAATGTGTCTTACGATCTGAATTGATAACAGGGATTGCTTTTGTTAATCTCACAGTTATAGTGGTTGACAATAAGTAGATTCCCACGGTGAACTTCGGGCTGCCAGTCGCAAATTATTTTTTGCAGATCGTTGCGTTATTTAGATAACTATCAATAGTGTGGATGAACTTTAGCCTTAGTATTGGGACAGTTCTGATTTAATTAGTGTGTAATTTAAGAGATTCGAAGCTTGAGGTTGCAGTGACACGTTGTGCAAATTATCACGCAGTCGCCGCGCTGGGAATAGCCAGGAATTTAAATGTGGTTAACATTTAAATTCGACGAACGATTTAAATTCTTCGGAAATTAGTTTACGCGTTCACCGTTTGGACGATGTTTTGTTTGTCTACTCGTTCTATTTAAAACGCTAATTAATGAATGCCTATTTTGTTTATTAGCTGTCTCTAGAGTTGATCCGCGGCGTCCGCTTGGTGATTAAATAAGTACCTACGCGCATGACAAACGTGCTTGTTAACGTTTATACTGGCGTTTTGAAATGACATGCTAAAATCATCTTTGTCTTTGTACCGGGGTTCTGATTAAACTGAAAGATTATTTTTCCATTCAGGGCCTCTACTCCCAAAACTGAAAACGATACATCGCGCCAATAATCACAGTTCAGCTTATGTTGTTAAATGTTCTGAATTTAGTTTGGTAGAGGAGGGCAGGATACTTGGCTTTTACTTTCTTAAAAGTGAACAATGTTTGGTTCCTATTATTCTTTGTTATTTTTGAATACTTGTTTGTGAGCGGAACCAATTCTAAATGAATGGTTTTTTATGTATCCCATGCTGTAACTTATTCAGTGTGATCTTTCAGTTTACTGGAGAACTCAAATTAAGAGTAACGAAAATATAGTGGTCTTATAATAAGAATTTATAAAAAAAATATTCACACTTTTATAAGTAAATTAGCTGTAAATTAGCCAATTTCTCCTCACTATCACAATAATTAGACGTAACTATGACAGTATTATGTCAGCGCACCAGATGGTAAGATGTATGATTATTTGACAAAAAAAGTATAAGTATTTCGGTACACCTTGTAATAAGCAGCAATCTAGATTTTAGTCATTGTGCCTGGATAGGACATGTATATTGTATGTGTAGAATACTTTTACAAAACAGTTTTACACAAGATATCAGCTCTTTTATGAAAACTTCTTTCACAATATTATACTGGTGTCAGTAACCACACATCTTTTATTTCATACATAATATAAAGTTCGTGTAAAGCCTTGTCTTTGTCGTACGATTAAACATCTACACTGACTTTGCCCAAGGGAATTTATGAAGGTCACAATAATTATACTGTTTACCTAACTGAATTGTTAGTACCTATAACATCTGCTATAAGATTTGAGCCATAAAGGACTAGGACAAGCAAGTTAAATCTTTTTTTTGTGTGTTATTGAACACTTATCTTGAACCTTTTATAAGTATTGTCTCAAAATGTTTTTAATTGTGTTAATAATTTACATAAAATTATTAATTTTTAGGTCTTACAATAGTCTTGCATTCGGTTTCTCGTAGAATAAAAGTCACTGATTATAATTAGTGATTACTCAAATGGTAAAAATATAGTTGTAACGAAATATACTAGTCAAAATGTATTACCAAAAATTAATTTTACTGTTAGCTAAATATTATAGCCATTTTTTGTAGTTAGGATGAGAATTTATTTAATAAACGAAACTTGTGGCATTTTTATCAACATGCAAAATCACTGCCATCATAATACTCGTATAATGCACCTGAACCATAAATTGTACTCTTGCCAAATTATTTAATCTCTATTTTAATTTGGTATGTTTCAAATGCATATTGGATCATGTCTCTAATACTTAAAAAGACAAATAACCATTTTCGTATTCCGTGATGTAATGCATTGTTGTGTATTGTATGTTAGGATTGGAATATTTTAATATGATTTATTGACATGGCTCTTGTTATTTAATCTAGCATAGCAGCAAAGCATTGTATTCTCTATCAAGATGCATTAACAATATTCAATGGGAGATACCAGATGTAATAATGTTATTGCTGTAAACATGATGCTAAAATATTTATCAAGGCAGATAATGCTATCTTGTATTGTCTATTAGCCAGCTATTACTAACTGCTACCAGATTTATTTTTAACCATGTCCCTACTCGACATTATCAAGGAGTTTTGGGCGTCTACAGTTCCTGTTAGTAATCCCGTGTTAACTATCATGCAACTGCATGAAAAAATACTTTTATGTTTAAAATTATCTTAAAATTATAGTGGCAATTCTGGATGTCGCCAAATTTAACGAAACTAATTTGACAGCACTAAAATTGTTGCCGTCCCTTTCATGACGATCGAAATAAAAAGGATGGCATTCATTTTAGTGCTGTCAAATTGGTTTAGTTAAGTTTTGACGACATCCAGAATTGTCACTTATACCTGTGTTGTTGTATTATGTTGTCTAAAGTTTATCACCACTTTTAGGTGTCTGTATATGGGTTGTTGTTCAGCTTTTTGTCTGTTCATTCTTAACATTTATTAGTAATTTAAATATATTTTACTCTTAAGAATCACTAAATCTATCCTTTATCTTAATTCCAGTATCGATTTGTACAATACTATTAAATATTGTTCTTTAAATCTTGTTTTATTTGATCAACTATAATGAATCTTTATAAAGTTTACGTCTCACATTAGATAGACAATTTTACATGCAATTAGTACCTACCTACAGATGCGGTAAGATATCTGTATCTGAAAAATACAAGTCTTGACAGTTTGAAGGATTCGCGTGAATGTATCATTTCGTATATTATCGTATCTGCGAAGTGTGTGATACTTTCAGATCAGATAAGTTTTTATATGCAGATAAAATATTACCACATCTGCATAGTCTGATGAGCTTAAGTCTGTGAAGAACTCATTTGTGCAGGCTCTGCAGGTTTCAATTACACCTTGTGATTTTTTCCCTTGAGCCCTAAGGGGAAATATTATATTTCTCTCTCTCTCTCTCTCTCTCTCTCTGCTTACATGCCCAACTATAGAAAAATCTACAAGTTTTCTGTGTGTTTTTTGAATGAGCTATAATGACTGAAATACAAAAACAACATTTATTACATAATAATTAAATAATTATTTGTACAACAAAATTACAATAACTAAACCATTGAGATGTATTATAGAGCCACAATCAGAGAAACAAAATGTAAACGCCAAAACTCTGCGCACACTACGTAGTGCGCAGAGTTTTTCTTTTTTGCGTACAAGCGACATTGAACATTAAAACAAACGACATAACGTCTACATTCAAATGTCAAAATGTCATTGTAGAACATTGAATTTGCTCACACATTTTTTGAGTGTTGTCAGCTATTAGATTGTGACTCTTTAATACATCTCAATGAACTAAACAAGTTTAGTGTCTACTGGACTTGCTGTTAGCAAAATGCGCTGGAATTGTGTGATTATCCTGCTTTGATTTTCAATACTTGAAGCCCTTATCTGCAACAAAATCAAATTATTACCAAATTGAAAGAACCAGAGGCCCTATTTGGAATAAATGGTAATGTCATTTTGTGAAAATTTTCGGGTTCAGCTTATAATGGTGACCAACTAAATACGTAACAGTTCACCAACATACGCTGAACAGGAAAGTTGTCACGATTTTTTTTATGTTCGTTCCAAGTAGGGCCTCTATTGTCAGCATCCAGAACTCTCTTTATGGTGAGGTATTTCTTTTTAAATAAATGTTATAATTTGAATTACATTTTAACGTTATTAACTGTTACATTTTAACTAATATTGTGATAAAAAACCCATTGCTGCATATCAAAAGCTTCCTTCTTTGTCCGCCACATTTTCCGTTTTCAGCTTATTTTGTACCTACCTATTTTTATATTTTAATAAACAAAGATCTTTCACAATTCAAAGATCTAGTCCAATCAAGACTAATATAAATAAAATTCACCTTTTACTGCAGACCCTAGTGTCTCTAAGCACTATTCTTCTTCTTTGGGTTAAGTTCATATTCACAGTTGGCATATGCAAGGCCTATTCCCATACCCATGCCAGCAATTATAGGCCATCTCCGTCGGCCAAGGAACAGAACTGAGGTCAATGTACCAAGCAAGATACCACCACCTAGAACATAAAAACATTGGATTTACTTGTAAGTATTTTCTTTTGTCATCTCACTGCTGAGCAAAAATTATCTTAATACCTTCCAACTCTCTGTCCTTTGCTGAACTGGTAGTAATTAGATTACTTCTGGAGCGATTTGAGTGAAAGAAGAAACAGACTACCGTGCAGGAATGAGGAAGCTGTGTGTATAGTAGTTCCTAATTTTTGAATGGATTTTAATGGGAGGCAAATTTTAGAAGATGTCTCCTGCCTGAACCTTGCAGTGAGCAGATAATCTCTACTGATGGTTAGAGGTCAGAACTTACCTGTTTTAACGATTCCATCAGTCAGACACATGTCCAATTTCGCTGAGTACTCATCATCGTTCTTTCCCTTAACCATATTTGTGGTTTTATTAGGATTCGATTAACCAGAAATCACACTTATCGTGGCTGTCTAGAAGATAGGGTCAAAGCTAAGTTATAAAGAAAATTTAAAACACTTTTCTTTTACATAATTCGATTCGACAGTGAAATGAAGAAAAACTTAGAAAATCGCCGTTCGTTTCGGTCGGTATGTGACAGTGACATGACAGTGACTGACTGACGTAAATAGAAATGACATGTTCAAAAACAAATGTTTCACCGTATTGTATTCAAAGCATCCTAGGTTCTGTACAGTGCGTTCACAGTTATTTTACCTCTAGCTGTTAGGTTGGCTAAATTGAGCGTTATGTTGCCATATTTAGCTTCTATGACTTCCATTATAGGTAAGGAATGATAAATCTTGCGGTACCTAGGTATTGCTAATAAAAATAATATCTACCAATTTTTTTTGTTTCACCATGATAATTATATTGAAATCATTATATTTTAATAATAATTTTTGTTATCGGGACGGCTACGGCTGAATGCATTTAAATTTATGTTTGTACGAAATCAGTACTAAAATATTATGGTTATCAATGTTTTAATTAGGTTCGATATGAAATACGAAAGTAAATTTTCGATCGTTATTACACAAGTGTGATATGTTAATTATTAAATAAAAATTAAAAACAGCAATTTGAATTATAGGTAATTAAATATTTATTTTGAATAAGAATGTTCCATGCGGATAGCCAATGATGAAGTATCACAATCGGATGAATCTTCGTAACTGCTGTCAGATTCTGTATCAGACTCATCGTTTAATTCTATTATGAACCTGTCAATTTGGGCATCCATACACCCATCTCTTTCAAAGAGCTTGTCTTCAATGTGGCGCACATGTTCGCATTGTTTTTTCCAATCTTCTGCAGTTATAGTTCTAAAAGCTTCCTCTGTTAAATTAACAATGTTAGTTGTTTCTTGTCCTACGTTTTTACTTTTCTTGGCGTGGAAATTTTTTGTGATGTGGAAGCAGCAACTTCGCCT
The DNA here is from genome assembly GCA_963582015.1 of Xanthorhoe designata. Classification (NCBI taxonomy): domain Eukaryota; kingdom Metazoa; phylum Arthropoda; class Insecta; order Lepidoptera; family Geometridae; genus Xanthorhoe; species Xanthorhoe designata. Next base: position 12,647,301 of record OY757036.1, read on the forward strand.
TCTTTGGTAATAGTGCTGATAGTTTTTTCAGATATTCCTGAAACGAGAAAAATCTTATTTGATAGCCGACAGCCAAAAAGTCGATATGATACTATTACATACATAAAAATAGATCACATACACAAAATAGTTGTTGCGCCTTGTTGTGTCAGCAAATCATATATGACGTGACAGAAATAATACATGTAGGTAGGTACATAAGGTGGTCACGTTAGGACATTCTAGTTTCCAGTAATATTGGGTAAAATGTTAAGGACTGGTAACCCTTTTTTACATACCTGTCATCAGTCTGGCGAATGTACCTGTCAAAAAGACGATATATGAAACGCCCCGGAGTTTTAATGGCTCCTACAACCACAGAACATATATACTCTGACGAGGCTACAACCCGTTCGAATAAAGAAGAGCACTGACAACTCTGTAGAGCTATACTAAAATAGGACACTCCGACATAGACGGATTTTAGTAAGAATGAACGAACGAGCGTAAGAACGAAGAAGAAGAAGAAGTACACCATCATCCATTATTAGTCTGTGGCTACATTAAGGAAGATGTCTTTTCTCTATGGGCTACATTCTACATTCTCTTTGGTCTGTCCACTGTCTGTGGTGTCATGTCAATTCACGAAGTCTTTCGAATTTTAGTTTGTTGACAATTTGACAATTATTTATTTGTTACAGAAAATTTAATCTAAGTCGTGAAATCATAAATAAAGATACGTGTAAAACATTGTTATTCAATAGTTTTCTGTAGTGTAATAGTGTGTTTAAGTAATATGAGTAAAATCAATATGAAATTTGCAATATGAAAACATGCCGCGAAGGAGTGCAAAAACGCATTTTTATGGTTCAATTTCCTCTATATATAGATCGGTAAGCAATTTTATGCCATTTATTTCCAAAATTTGGTAAAATAATGATACCTACAATTCGTTAAAGTTTTTGCAAGAAAATTTTCTCATACCGTATGTAGCCTGTAGGTAAACAATAGTGCTTGACTATCAAGCTAGATTTATCGATATCGATAGTTTGTTTTACGAAACTGGAATGATTAATTTGTTTGTTTGCTATGTTTATAAAGTTTTATTTTGTTTGGATTACCATAATTTATAAATGTAACTTAGACATTATTTTATACCTATTAGGTTTTTAATTGAATCATCTACATTTTTAGGAGTAGGTAAACATGGATGTCACTACTTGGATGGGTGATCGCAAGTGGCACTATTACCATTATGTTTAGGTATAATATATTTTATATTTTTTATTGTATAATAATACAACAATATTTGTTGCAGACAACCTACCAGAAAATCGAAGCAGCATGACGAAGCATAAACAAAAGCTTGATGATCTTCGTCACTATATGAAAGTACCTGGATGGCAAACATTACATGAAAACACGGATATAAACGTCATTTTCTAAAAATTAATCCTAGCTAGATCGATTTATCGCCCCCAAAACACCCTATGTAGATGTTCAAATAAATGTATACCTACTTACTTAAATTAATTATTAATTCTTTTATTTATGAAAGAAATACCTACAATTAATTTAATGGAATCCAAAAATCCTAGCTACTGCTGATAGGTATCGATATCGATAAATTTTCGATAGTCACTAGGTACATCCCTAGATACTGCCAACATAGAGAATGTAACATTTTTATATTCTCTATGTTGGCAGTATGTCGTGGTCAATATGTTCTGTGGTCGTGGTTTGGTTTTATTACGTTGGTCTTATTGTTCACTGGGTGATTAATACATCGTCTAGGGTTCGATTTGTTTGTATGGCACTTCCGTCTCTTACTATTACATGCTCTTTGCCTGTCATGGCGGCCGGCCACTCGTTGGGCACATCAGTCTGGCGAATGTACCTGTCAAAAAGACGATATATGAAACGCCCCGGAGTTTTAATGGCTGCTACAACCACAGAACATATATACTCTGACGAGGCTACAACCCGTTCGAATAACGAAGAGCACTGACAACTCTGTAGAGCTATACTAAAATAGGACACTCCGACATAGACGGATTTTAGTAAGAATGAACGAACGAGCGTAAGAACGAAGAAGAAGAAGAAGTACACCATCATCCATCATTAGTCTATGGCTACATCAAGGAAGATGTATTTTCTCTATGGGCTACATTCTACATTCTCTTTGGTCTGTCCACTGTCTGTGGTGTCATGTCAATTCACGAAGTCTTTCGAATTTTAGTTTGTTGACAATTTGACAATTATTTATTTGTTACAGAAAATTTAATCTAAGTCGTGAAATCATAAATAAAGATACGTGTAAAACATTGTTATTCAATAGTTTTCTGTAGTGTAATAGTGTGTTTAAGTAATATGAGTAAAATCAATGTGAAATTTGCAATATGAAAACATGCCGCGAAGGAGTGCAAAAACGCATTTTTATGGTTAAATTTCCTCTATATATAGATCGGTAAGCAATTTTATGCCATTTATTTCCAAAATTTGGTAAAATAATGATACAATTCGTTAAAGTTTTTGCAAGAAAATTTTCTCATACCGTATGTAGGTAAACAATAGTGCTTGACTATCAACCTAGATTTATCGATATCGATAGTTTGTTTTACGAAACTGGAATGATTAATTTGTTTGTTTGCTATGTTTATAAAGTTTTATTTTGTTTGGATTACCATAATTTTATAAATGTAACTTAGACATTATTATAGGTATACAGTAGTTTTAAGAAATTTCAGACACAATTTGTATGATTGTTAATGAATAAATAAATATGAAATGAAATTTTATACCTATTAGGTTTTTAATTGAATCATCTACATTTTTAGGAGTAGGTAAACATGGATGTCACTACTTGGATGGGTGATCGCAAGTGGCACTATTACCATTATGTTTAGGTATAATATATTTTATATTTTTTATTGTATAATAATACAACAATATTTGTTGCAGACAACCTACCAGAAAATCGAAGCAGCATGACGAAGCATAAACAAAAGCTTGATGATCTTCGTCACTATATGAAAGTACCTGGATGGCAAACATTACATGAAAACACGGATATAAACGTCATTTTCTAAAAATTAATCCTAGCTAGATCGATTTATCGCCCCCAAAACACCCTATGTAGATGTTCAAATAAATGTATACTTACTTAAATTAATTATTAATTCTTTTATTTATGAAAGAAATACCTACAAATAATTAAATGGAATCCAAAAATCCTAGCTACTGCTGATAGGTATCGATATCGATAAATTTTCGATAGTCACTAGGTACATCCCTAGATACTGCCAACATAGAGAATGTAACAACTTTATATTCTCTATGTTGGCAGTATGTCGTGGTCAATATGTTCTGTGGTCGTGGTTTGGTTTTATTACGTTGGTCTTATTGTTCACTGGGTGATTAATACATCGTCTAGGGTTCGATTTGTTTGTATGGCACTTCCGTCTCTTACTATTACATGCTCTTTGGGGCACATTTCCAAATTCAATTAAAGGAGCATTATTGTCTTTTTCTCTTTCACAAAAGTCACACACAGACAAAACAATATTTCTTCCGCTACTCTGAATCCTTTTCGGCATGTTATCAGATGAAATATAACAATTATTAAAGAAAAACAATAGGAGCTTCGCAAGGATGACTCGACGGAAATGCCAACTTAAAAAAAACATATGTCAGAGGTAAAATAAATGTGAACGGACTGTAGTTGATTAGCAAAGCTTGTAGCAAAGAGTAAAATAATTTTCGTCCATGAATATTATTCAAAGACTTTGTACTTTATAAAGTACAAGGGTCTTTGATATATTATAACATTTTCCCAGATAAGATAGCTGTAAGAAATAGTCTGTGATTGGAAGTCGTGCGCTCTTTGGTCGTGCGCATCTATTACATGTTTTTTGGTGCGCATAGCATCCTAGCACAGACTACTAGGATGCCACAGACTACTAGGAATCTAGGATGCTAACGCATCATCCTAGCAAAGAGCATGTAATTACATCCTAGTAGTCTAGTCTGTGGTCGTGCGTAACGTGCGTAATGCCGCGTACTCACTCTTCAGGAGACCCTCGCGCGAGGCTTGTCGAGCGGAGGCGGCCGGAGAGCAGCCATCCACACATTCCGTTCAGTGTGACCAACGTAGGCGATTTGTCGCCATTTAGGCTACTCAGAATGAGAATCGGCGATGAAAAAATCTGAAAGGCGACTGGTCGCCTTTTAGGCTACTTCAGTGACAAGCTTTTTAAATCAGAATAAAATTGAAAAATAAAATAAAATTGAATAAAATTGAAGTCACCATGATAAGACTTCCCTACAAAAGGGCGATTATTGTACATTTTTCAAAATTGTTTTTACTTTTATTTTATGTCGTGTAATTATTGCGGTAGACTGGATTTATTTTTTGAAATTGTATCTTGTTCATAATTTTATGATAGGTTAAAGTAGGTATGAATAAATAAATTGATTTTTACCTACTACGTTTTATTTTATAGCGAAAATTTGGCGTTTGGTTTGGGCTACAGAACAGAAGTTGAAATTGGGCTAAGTACATTAGGCTACTTAAGATGTAAAAAATGGCGACATCAGGCCCTAAGCGGTTGGCAACACTGAAGAGTGTGGATGATTGTCTCGTCTCGCCCCCTCGTGTCCTTTGACTCGCGCCCGAAAAACCGACACCAAGCGGAGCGCGCGCGAGGCGACCGGAGGCGAGACGAGGGGACCGTCCTCACTCTCCGCTCGCGTAGCCTCGTGTCGCCTCCTGAAGAGTGAGGATGGGGCATAACGTAAATAATAAACGTAGTGTTTTTATTCTCTTTGTTGCGTGCGTAGTGATTTTATTTTATTCTCTTTGGTCGTGCGGGTCTCTCGATGGCGCTAAATAATAATATTTCAAAAAATATTTTAGCATATCGCCAATGTCTCGTAAAACCAAACAGAAAATGTATGTTCTTCTTGCTACGGCAAACGAGCACCACACCGGATACGAAGGCTGCTCAGGCTCCGAACCCGAAGACAATTTCGAGTGACATGGTGGGACCACCAGATCCTGTATCCAATTTGCGCAGAATTGTATTCAAACAGCCCGCAAACGAAACAAAATTGGAGAAAAGATTTAGAGAAATGCGGGCCGAGGTTCAGGAATGGAACCAGAACTTCTGGACACGACATAACTCTAGATTCTTTCAGGTATTTTTTTGTTTACATAATCTTACCATGTTGTTGCATAGATTAAACTGAACGGGTAGCTTCAATCAGCAAAAAATTGCTTTTTGTTAAGTACTTTTTTTGTGTATTTTATCTCAGTATCTATGTAAGTAGGTACATTGTACTTAATATACCTACTTTTTATCTCATTCATGCATGACCCAAGATTACCAATGGTATATCTTTTTTTTTAACTTAGTTTTGTGTTTTTTTCCCAGGAACGTGAGGAATATCTTAAAAAACATGTGCCAGAAGGCAAGGAAAATCTGACCGCTGATGAAATGAGTGTTTTTTACAAAGCATTCCTTGATAAGAACTGGAAATCACACTTTAGCTACAACATCGAGTGGTACCAAAAAAATTTTACTCTATTAGGACTAGCCTTACAAATCAAATTTAGAAGATTGTTTAAATTAAAAGCTTGATTAGGTACTTATTAGTTTTATTAACATTATCATTTTAGTTCTCTGCATTAAATATGTTCATAGTGCTCTATTTCTGCACTCATTAATGTATGTAGACCTACATCATACCTACTTGGCAGGTATTAACAAAACTTATTGATTTAATGTTACATTCTCTTTAAAGCTAATTGCCAATTCCATGTCAGTAAATTAAAAGAATTTGGATGTCAAGTGCCATGCCAGACATTTGGTCTATTTCTCAATTTACGATCTTTTATCTTTATTTACTTTAAATTTGCGGTATTTATGATAATGGTGAATAAAAGAACACCAAAGAGCAGTTTATTTTCCAGATAAAGCTATTTTAGGGTCATGTATATAGCTTTTAAATGGCTAGTTAGTTTGGCCCTAGCAATGTGGCTAGCAATGTGTTTCATCAACATATTTTTAAAAGAAACCAACAGAGGTCCAGGTTGGTAAACATTCATATTTTTATTAATATTCTATGAATTCATGAATAATTAATGAGATAAGTTTATGATTATTTTAAGGCTTGTACCACAATACATTTGGAATGACATTGAAAAATATATCCAAGCCGACAGACAGCAAGCTGGCTGATAAAGGAAATGTTAATTATTCTTATAACAACGATCAAAGCATGGCTGCACTGCATCTGATGATGTTTGTGGCTGGAGCCCTGCTAGTATCCATTATAAATAAAAAACAAGAAATTGTAAGATTTACCAAAATTAAATTATCAAAAATCAATATTGGCAAAGTTGTGAAGGAGTTCATCAAAGAGTTCATCACTAATTTTAAATATCCCGCCAAACTATTTGTGGCGACAGCTGTGAAAGTTTTACCAATTTTTTGGGAGAAAATTGTAACACTAGGATGGAAGTTATTAGATTGCATTAGCTTGAATGCTTTAAAAACAACTCAATCTCTAAAACAACGTAAATTATATACAGTAATGCTACAGAAATTAAAAGAAATTGGCGAGGAAAGAAAAAAGTTGGGTCAACTTCTTATGTCTGCTATTCGAGAGAATAAAAATATTCGAATGCAGTACCAATTGGAGACTATGGCGAAAAATAGACTTGCCCAGCACATAGAAAATACCAACAAACAAATCAAAGAAAACCGATCTAGGTATGTGAGTTTCCAACATTTATATTTGGTCACACACCAAGAGAATTTATTCCTCAAAGCCCGGATTCTGAAACTCACGAAAGAAAAAGAAGATGTAGAAAAAAATCTTATGGGCTTAATAAATGAGGTTTACAAAACAAAGAATAACGAACTTAAAACTTATTGTAGCCGTTATATTGTAAAAACAAAAAATAATTTACTGAATTCCGACGTGAGCGCAGAGATTGAAAAGTTCTTAAGAAAAACACGTAATAGAGCTGGCCCTGGAGCTTCTAGTTGTTGGCAACCACAAAGATCAAGGGCCGAAATTACAAGTTCAAAATGCTGGCCGTTACACGTAGGCACTCGTGTTTCTGAAATTTTACAAGATGAAAGTTTAATACCACTTGTAACTGACTCACCAAAACTCAAAGGGCTTCCAGGAGAATACGTTTGGACAGTGAAAGATAAGGACGGAATAATAGAAAAATTATACGAATATGATTCTGAATTTGATAATAGTGACACTATTAGAAGAATCAGGCAATATTCTGTATATTATGATAAAGACTGTTTGCTAGATTTTACAAAGTAAGTACAACGGGAATAGACGGATTACAGTAGGTACTATGTAGGTAACTGTCCCTACAATCAATTTTGAACGTCTTATGTGCGGATCCCAGTTTGGTCATGTGCTTGCAATCTGCCTCCCCTCTGGGAAGATAAGTAGGTAGGTAAATGGTTCTTCTTTCAGTAGGTATTAATGTACCTACCTATGAACGTCTTTAATCTTGCAGCTCAATACAAGAATGTGATGCAAATTTTGAAACATCTGAAGTTTGTCGTCGACGCTTGAACTTAGAACAACCTTTAGAAAGTAGAAGAATTGTGTCTGGTTCAGAAGCGTTCAAAAAGTTCTTGCGAAATAATAAAAGCATTGTACCGCTTCCAAGTACTTCGACTCATTTATAAAAATATGTGATTTTTAGTTTACATTTTTTTAATTTACCTATTTACTACTTTTGAGGCAAATAAATTTTATATTCATTTCAACTTATTTTACGGAAATCTTTTTCTACTTCTAGCAACCTCTCCCCTGTCTTTACGTTGAGTGAGTTGAGTTGAGTGTGAGCGAGATACAAATGTAGGTAAGTAGCATGGATGTATTACAGAAATCCATCTTCCTAGGTAAGTAGGTACCTAGCTTTCTAGGATAGATAGATATTTAGGTCTTTGCATTTAAGCTAAGAGATACGAACGGGGCGGCGCGCGCGCGCTTGGCCATTTGGGCTAGCTAGGGGCTACTAGGGCATCTACAATAACCAGTATAAAAATAGGAATTGAAACGTATTTATTTGTATCAAGAACAAGCTTACATCTAGGTTTCTTACTAAATAATGCCTGCTAGAGTTGTGTATTTCGATGGGCTGTTCCTCGTGGCCAAACTATTCGATGCCTATTTGGCCACGAGGAACAACCCATTTCAAATTGTAGGTATTCCTTACCACGCCAGCAAGTGGTTTATGGCGATGAAGGTATAACGTAGGTAAGTACCTACAAGTATTCTAGAATTACTATTCCAGCTTTATCCTGGCCAGATCCTGTACTAGACATCTAAAGAACTAAGGAACTTCTTATTTAGGCTCAAAGACATACAATATGACTTTGTTTTAGTCACTATGTAAGTAGTAGCTACTTACTTATAAGCGTAGGTAACTATGATGTTCTTCTTGTATGAAATTTATCATATTATTTATGTGGCTTAACTCAAAGATACAGTGATGGCAATAATCACATGCGAGAACATAGAGACAATGAGCCTGAGCTAGATCCAACCTGCCCAATACCAATAGGATATACCTACTTACCTACATGTCACTTGGTCAAGAAATACCTACCTTTTGTACTCAAGCACAAGGATGCAAGAAAAGTTATATCCTTCTGGTCCTGGTAAGTTTTTATTTCAAATCTTCATATTTATTTATAGTGACGGAATCGTCAATATTCTTAAGTTTGTAGAACATGTAACGCAGTAAACGAGCTTCGAATGTAACGGTTTGTTTCGCTTTTGTGTTTGCGTCCTCTTCCTGAAAAGGACTCTCGATAACGGTACTCACTCGCCTGCCGTAAGTCTCGCAACCTTCTAGAAATAGTAGACAATCCTTTATCGTGTTATCTTTCACAACGATCAAGTGTTTCGCTAAATTTTCTAAGAAAGATAAGAAGCACCTCTTTGCGTAAAACCACGTGTCTGTCCCGAGACGTTTGTTGAAAGGTTCCAGAGACTTGATTACACGCGAAATTCCAAACTCGTAGTTTCCTTTCGCACAATACAGAGTCCCGATCACCAAATTCACTATGCATAAGTGATAGAACTTCTTTTGAGGGTCTTCGAATATTTGCTGCTCTTCTTCCTTCTCAATCTTTCGCATAATATCCTCGGCTTCTTCGTTTTGCGAAGTCATTATGTATGACACGCACAGATTAGCTAGCACAACTGCACTTACGTCTAAAATATTATCATATTGCTTCTTAACTATGGGCTCGTAAAAAGTTGCAGCTTCCTTATACTTATTCTCTTGCATGAACAATACGTGTGCTACGTTCAAACGCCAGACGTCAGATTCATTGCAGAACTCTACTGATTTGCGGAAAATTTTCTCGACCTGTCCGTAGTTTTCCATATCCCAGTAGATTTTAGCTTGCGCCATGACCACTGGTATGTACCGTTCTAAAGCTTCTTCGTATTCTACCACAGCTTTCTTGACTTGATCGTTGTCTCCTTGAGAACGACTTTCTTGGACTACTTTTGTTAGTTTCCGCAGTTGCTCAGCGTGCTTCGATGCTATATCTTCATATTTTTGAAATGCTTCTTCTGGTGAAGTCTGGCTTGTAATAATAGCGTCCAAGAAATCGTATAAATACGGTGTCAAGTATTTGTAAGTAAACTGTGCATTCTCAGCCAGTACATCAGCTGCTAGGTCAAAATATTCAAACTTGCAATACAAGAGCAATAAATTCGCAAAGGTTTCTGGTGGAAAAGGATCTTGTTGCAGTAAAAAGTGGAGTTTCTCAAATCCATCTGTAGGCTTTATTTCTATTGATGTGAGAGCAATGTTGTGCAATGTCACTGCATCTAACTCATGCTCATGTCTTGGAGGCATATCACTCAATGCTTCTCGAGAGGCTTCTATATTTTTCAGTTGATACTCGATAGCTGCTTTGAGATTAAATACTTCTGTGAGTGCAGTTTCATGAAGAGTCAATGTATTGCCGACAGACTTCACTTCAGAGGTTTCAGCTTGCATTCCTACTGCTAGTTCTGGATGATCACGGATACCTCTTTCGATAACTAGCGTGATGTGTTTTAACGCCTGAGGATATTCCTTCAACTTGAAGTAACAGAGAGCTATATTGTAATGCAAGTGTGCATTGAATCCCAGCACACTAAGACTTCTCGAGAACTTCTGCAACGCTTCTTCATACTGGTTTTCCTTAAAGAGTAAGCATCCTAGATTAATGTCCTTGTCAGGATCTTCTACTGGGTACGAATCGACAAGACTTTTGGCAGTTATTGTGTCTTCTTCGCCGTACTTGATTGCTGATTGTAACTTGACGACTTTCTTCTCCAGTTCTGGGGCTGTTATTTGCATAGTCACTTTGAAAGATTCATCGAACATAGATGCTTCGTACAATGCTTGAGCGAAGTATAGTTTGTACTCAGGGATATCAGGATGCATAGCTGAGAGTTGTTCGTAGCAATTCGCAGCTTCGACGAAAGCCTGGGTTCTGTAGTAGCAGTAACCTAGTAATGATAGTCCAGCACGATTTGGATTGAAGTTGATGGCATCATTCAATGCCTTGATTGCGTCTTCATATCTTGCTTCTTTTATCTGAAAACAACATTCCAATTAAAATACATAAAGGATGTATGAATGTACCTATAGATGGACGTTTGTTACTCTTTTACGTGAAAACTACTGAATGGATTTAGCTGAAACTTGGAATACACATGAATAACATATGGACTATTTTTTAACCAGGTAGGTACCATCACGCGAGCGAAAGCGCGGGCGGAAGTTGGTTTTATCTAAAGTGAATTAGGCTCGAACACATTAGATAACTAGTTATTATTAAAAAGATAGGTATAGGTACCTACTCTGGTAGCTATTAAGTGGAACATCAAAGGGCTTTTATTACGTTAGTAGGTAGGTACCTACCATTCTTACCTACTTACTTAAGCTGTAAAGAGTTTTACTCGTGCCGACACTCCTTGTTGAAGTAGGTATCTACTGATACAATTGTCTGACACATGCATGTCCTTTGCAGATTGAAAATAGGTTATCTAGGTGTTTGTAATCCTTAGGTACCTACATTGTCTGGCCGGCCTTTGTTGTATTGTATGCAGGTAAAGTAGGTAGAAATCGATTGGAAGCAATCTTACAATACCTAAATTACTCAATTGTCGTCTTTTTTAAATCCATTTATTGAATAGGTATACTACGGTCATAATGTTAGCTAACATTTTCAACGCGTTTTCTTTCAGCCAAGGAAATGTGGTGCCCTCCGGAAAAGTGAAAACCCCTTGTGTAGGTTTACGTTCCGCGTGAGCGTGTGGGCACTAAACTTATTTAAGCTCTTTGGAAAATGTAGGTTACCTACAACTTAAAATACCTACCTGAAGTATCCAATAAATTAAACGCGACTCTATTATTCTAGCAGGTAGGTACCTACCTTCCTAACCTACTAGGTAGGTATAAGTAGGTACCTACCTAACATTTATTATTTCCTGATAGTAAGCTTTTAGGTAGGTAAGTATTTTAAAGATTATAAATGAAATCGTTAAGTAATCTAATCTCATCCTCGTATAACGAAATGTGGCTAGTTAATCAAATCGTTTGCTATCTGTAACGCGTCTTAGGCCAGCTGCATAGGGTACCTACCTACTCATGATAATAATCACCTTTATACCGACGCGGCGACGTAACTTAGCATAAATTATTATGAACAAGCACGTGACGTGACAATCATCCATACCTTTCTCACCCACTTTCTCCTGAGTCCAGCAGCAGCAGTATCAGCACTTATTTTTTTTATTTATAAGTGTACTTACCTAGGTAGGTAGGTACCTAATTTTTCTCACAATCCATCGTAATTTATCTTAGGTAAGTACCTACCGTACCTTTTGTTCGTATGGGCAAGTAGGTAATTAACTCTGGTGACGAAATTTTTAGGCCGCCTAAAGGCCTCATTACATTCATAACACTCTTCATCAAAGAGCATACTGTACCTACATAATCTCTTCATCACCATTATATTCTTATTATTTTCTAGTAGGTAGGTAGGTACCTAGGTACCTACTTAAGTATGTTGTCTTAATTAAGCCATAATATTATAGGTATAGGTTTATAGCTAGCATCTACCATAAAAAGTACCTACCTACTTACCATTGTATATATTGTTTTGGTGTATTGACCATCTTTTATTTGCATGTAATCCATTGTAGGTACGTATTTGCAAATCACAAAAATGCATAAAATCCCAAGAAATAGGTACTTTTAGAGCCAAATTCAGAGCTTCAGAAATAAAGTGATTGTTTACATTACACTGTCTCCATGACAACTCACTAACGTACTAAGTTACCCACAAACGTTCCAGTAGGTAGGTAGGTAGGTAGGTAGTTACATA